>BLBF01000046.1:7730955-7753443 GCA_015471245.1 Laticauda colubrina
TGTGTGCCTATCTGACTAACGCTGCACATTCTGTTTAGCTTGTCTACCTAACCCTGATTGGGGAACCCAGACTTAACAGAGACCATCTTTAGTGATCATCGAGAACCAAGAACTCTTGAAAGAAAGAAGAAAGGAGTTGGAAATAATACAGGAGATTTAAGAAATTAAATAGAAAAGGGAATATCCGAAAAATCAAAAAAGGAAAAAGAGTCAGCAGAAATTCAAAGGGTGAAAGGAAGCTATAAATAGAGAGAGGAATAAAAACTGGAGTGAAAGAACAAAGGAGAAAAGAGAGGGGGAAAGAAGGGATAAGAAACAGGATTTAGAAACAAAAAATATGAGAATTGTAAAAAAAAATGGGGAAATCCTTTGTTGGACACAGAGATAAACGGATGATTATAATATAGAAAGGGGATTCTGCAAGGTATTGAGGGGTAATATAAATAAATTTATAGTGACGAAATAGGGGTGACAAGATGGAAAAACAGAACTGTTATTTTTTGGATAATGGAATCTTGTGTTCTTCCTCTTTATATAGAGAAATAATTGTAATAAATAGTGGAATAAGTATATAAGATATACTGAAATATTTTTAAGATTGGAATGTTGGCTTTTTTTTTGTTTAAATATGAATGGAATAATTAATGGAATATGTGTATGAAATATATGGAAATAAATGAAATTATACAGGAGGAGAGCTGAAATGGAATTAACTTTAGGGCTTAGGATTGTTTTATTGTTTGAATGAGTAGATTAATATGTCCTTTTGGGGGGGGTTAATGAAATTTAAAAGGAATCTGATTTAAGCCCATGTCACACTGCCCAACGGATGCAAAAAGGACAAAGCGGACGAGCAAAATGTTCCATCCGTTGTTATCCGCTCTCAAAAGGGGCAAAAATTTGCATAACCGGAGCGGATAACACGGACGCAGGGAGGATGCAGGGCGGATGGAAAGCGGATGCAGAACGGAAGCCCAGTGGATGAAAGCGGATGAGAGCAGATGGCGCATCCGCTAGGCTTCCAGGGGGCCTCAGCAAAGCGGACGCGGAATGGATACAGCGGATGCAGAACGGATGCACAGCGGATGAAGCGGATTCACAGAGGATGCACAGTGGAAGCCTAATGGATGCCTGGCGTTAATTGCGCATGCGGGGAGGATGCATTGCATCAGCCCCACGGATATAACGGAAGCAGCTCGGAAGCAGGTCGCCATTCAGAGGAAAGACCTGCTGCCGGAAGAATAGGCTGCCTTGCCTGCCCTGCCTGCATGTCTGCCTGCCAGCCTTGCTGCCGGCCTCCCCGCCAGCCTTGCTGCCAGCCTCCCTGCCAGCCTTGCTGCCAGCCTGCCTGCAAGCCTTGCTGCCAGCCAGTCTGACTGCCAGCCTTGCTGCCAGCCAGTCTGACTGCCAGCCTTGCTGCCTGCCTTCCTGCAAGCCTTGGTTCATGTCTGCCTGCAAGCCTTGGTGCCTGCCAGCCTTCCTGCCAGCCTTGGTGCCTGCCTCCCTTCCAGCCTTGGTGCCTGCCTTGGTGCCAGCCTTGGTGCCTGCCTGCCTGCCTGCCTGCCAGCCTTCCTGCCAGCCTTGCTGCCTGCCTCCCTGCTAGCCTTCCTGCCAGCCTTGGTGCCTGCCTGCCTGCCAACCTTCCTGCCTGCCTTGGTGCCATCCTTCCTGCCAGCCTTGGTTCCTGCCAGCCTCCCTGCCAGCCAGCAACCCCACAGCCATGCGGAAGCACAGAAAGCCTCAGCCATCTGCTGCCAGCCCTGGCAAGAGGGACAGGGCTACCATCCCGCCCCCTGGCCCTCACTCTGGTTCTGCTGGGGCTTCTGCAGCATGGGCTCGCTCTTCTGGGGCTGGGGTTTCTGCTGCTTTTGCTTCTGGAGGAGCTGATGACAAGCACTCCAGCACCAGCCACCTCCACAGCACCTGCACCCTTCACCCCTGAGACTGAGCGAGTGCCAGAGACTCATTTTTCTCTTATAGCTTGTTGTTAATAAAGTCTATTTTTGATTCACACACTTGCTTCATTTCTTTTTTTTAATAAAGTCTTGCTGGAAACTTTTAGAAATGGTTTAAGCCTTTGCATGCTTGTGGGATGGGTTAAGATAGCTGTGGGATGGGTTGAGATAGCTGTGGGATGGGCAGGGATACCTGTGGGATGGGTAATAGCTGTGGGATAGATAAACCTCCAGTGCAAGCATAGTCGGACTGTATGGTCCACCCTCCCAGGTGCCACACTTACGGCCCTTTATTATCAATAATAATGTAATAATTATCCACACATGTCAACATAAACACAACTCTTTATTAAACGCCCTTTTCATTGTAGGCCAACCAAACATACATGGCCCAATCTCATCCGTGTGATGAGACAGGCTGAAGGAAGCATCCATTAAGCATCTACCATCCTGTCTTGCCACTCCACTGCTCCAGCTGGGGAGTTGCACCATTGTCTCAGGAGGTTGCGCTGCTTCTTCACTTCATGTGAGGCTCTGTTGGGGCCTTGCACATCCTCAGTGTCGATCAGGTTTCGCCCTTGCCTCCATTCCCCAGGCTCCATGTCCCCATTGCCTTGCTGGAGGTCCACAAGCCTGTTCTGCAGGACTGGGTAGCGGGTGCGCATGAGATTGTGCAGGATGCAGCAAGCTTCCATGATCCTCCTCACGGTCTCTGGGCAATGCTGCATGGTGGTGAGAAGTACCTGGAACCTGTTGGCCAGGATGCCAAAGGCATTCTCCACCTCCCGCATTTCCCTAGACAGCCTGTAGTTGAAGATCTTCTCTTCACGGGTGAGGAGTCTGGAAGTGTAGGGCTTCATGAGGTAGGTTGTGAGGGAGAAGGCGTCATCCCCCACGATGAAGTAGGGCACATCTTCTGTGTCGTTGGGCAGGGGTTCTGGATCTGGGAAGCCCACGATGAGGTTGCATTCCAGCTCCTCCTTGAGGTGACTGGCGTTGTATACCTGGGCATCTGAAGATGAGCCGTTGCCTGAAGCATCGATGTACATGAACTTGTAGTCAGCATCGACCATGGTGAAGAGGATGATGCTGAAGAAGCCCCTGGAGTTGAAATAAGTGGACCCCGACTTGGCTGGAGATTTGCAGGCCACGTGCTTGCCATCTATGGCTCCAACGGTGTGGAGGAAGTTCCACTTCTGATACCACTGCTCTGCAACTTTCTTCCATCCTTCTTCAGTGGAGGGGTACTGGAGGAGCTCCTCCTTGTATTCTTCGATGATGGCCTGCACCACTTCTCTGACCACAATGCTGATGGTGTTGGATGGCACCCTCCAGCCGTACTGCATGCTCCTGTAGGAGGTCCCTGAGGCCAGGTGGCGCAGAGTGAGTGCCACCTTGAGCCCAGGTTCCAGGCTGGGCCAGAAGCTGGTGTTTGCCTTGGTCAACCTGGGTGTCAGCCGATGCACAACTTCATCAAACATGGCTGGCGGCATCCTCATGAAGTTCTCGAACACCCGAGTGTCTTCGCTCCTGAGCTACACCATCAGCTTGTTGTACAGTCCGTCCTCTTCTCTTCTGGTGAACCATCTTTGGATCCAGACTCTTTTTGGGTGGCTCCTTTTCTTCTCGCAGTAGAGTTCACAGAGCCTGCAGATGGCTTCACACTGTTGCAGAATGATGGTGGCTGCCGAAAGGACTTTGTTACAATCCACGGTGGACATGACTGGATTCTGTGGAAGAGGAAGAGTCAGATGAAGGCTGCAGAAGTCTGCACAGCTAGGCTGCTGTTCTGAAAGTGAGATGCAGGCGAGTTGCTCCCCCTTTTTATAGGCAGTATAGGTGTCCCTTTGCATCCTCTAGGCATCCTCTAGGCATCCTCTAGACATCCTTAATATCCGAGATTGGTCCCCTCTGTGAACGTTTTTTCTGTTTTAAACGCTTTGTTTCCATTCTGCATCCACTAGGCATCCGTTCTGCATTTGTTCTGCATCCGTTCCTCTTCCTCCCTGCATCCAGGCAGATGCGAGTTGCGCGGATGCACAGCGGATGCCTAGCGGATATAGCGGATGCGTAACGGATGCGTAACGGATTCGTAACGGATGCGTAGCGGATGCAGAACGAATGAACTGGATACATTTTCCGCGCAAAAGTTTTGGGCAGCCCAAAACTTTTGGAGCGGATGAAACATCCATAAATGGATGCTAGACGGATAGAGAGGAAGCCAAACGGAGGCAGTGAGTACATCGCGTTTTCGAACAGATGGCAAGGTTTTTTGTCCGTTTTACATCCTCTTTGCATCCGTTGGTTCAGTGTGACATGGGCTTTATATATGCTATGTAGTTTTAAAGGGATTATTACGTTTAATGTTTTAGACAATAATGTTAAATGTTTCAACGAGATGTAAAAGGGGTGAAAAAAAGTGAATTTATAACTTAGAGATGACACACTTATATTGAGATTTCAGGGGGGAAACCAATTCATAGAAGAAGAGTCTTTTTTAATTAGAATTTAAGATGAAATATACAAATGTGATAGTTAAAAGTACTAAAGTATAATGATTATGAAGTTATCATAAGTGAATTAAATAATGAGATAAATATTTGGAATAATACAATAAAATAGAAAATGTATAAAAGCTCTGTTAAGATAAGGAATTGGATATAAAAATTGAATATGTAACCATGGTCATATTTGTATGTGTATGTGAAACTTGTAATCATGCTGTTCACTAAAAAGAGATGGTAAAATATGGAAAACTGAATAAAACTTGCTTTTAAAAAATACATCAACATTGTGGCATCAATACATTTTACTACAAGCAAAATTAATAAAATCAACTATGTCTCTTAATACACATATTCACATTAAATTATAATTTTTCAACATTACCATACTCTCTCCAAGTGCCAATCACCATATCATTGAAACATACCTAGTAATTTTATTATTCAATTTCCTCTCCTATTTTTTCATTTTTTTTGAATAAAAGTTCTCATTTGGCAAGCATAATGGTTCCAGGTTTCACATCTCAACACAAACATGACCATAATTACCTATTCATTTTACTTATTCAGTTTCATATCACATTATTCCTTGTTGATATTAAGTTCATTAAGCTTATTTTATCGAATCTCAGTTCACATTATCATTTTTCTTAAGATATTCTCATATCTTATTTTCTAGCATTATCTAAAATTCTTGCCTCATTTCTATATTCATGTCCCATATTGTCTTTATCTGTCATATTTGCAATTTTATCAATCCTTATTCTATTAATTTTAGAAATTGTCCCCTTTGGTTGTTAATTCAAGCTTACCACCTTCATTCTACTGAGTAACAATATTTTCCTATTTGCTACATACCAGATATATGCAAATTTTGCATCAGATTCCGCATAACATTTTCTCAATCACCTTACTTATCATCTATACATTACAAATGTATTAATCTAATTAATTAGTTATAGCAACTGATATTAATCTTTCCATGGTAATTCTCATCCTTTTATATATCGCAAATCATCAATGAATATATAATATTCTTGTTATAAATTCCCATTCCATATTTATTTCATTAAATTCCATATCTAATGTAGTGATAATCCTTTAATAAAAAAGAAAGAGAAAAAAAAAACAATATCAGTTACAATCTTGTCTATTTTCAATACTTACTCTTATATATCACAACAAATTATCTTGCAGAATCTCCTTCCCTATTCTTATTTACCCATTATTTCTCATTCTCATCACAATGTAATCTCTTTTCATTCTTGTTTATTTCTTGTTTCTTTTTATTATGGTCCTTTCTCTTGATTCCCTTTTTCCCCGTTATTATTCCCCTCCATTTCTCATTCCAGTTATTTATTTTATCTCCCTCCCTCTCTCAGTCTTTCTTTTATACTTCCCTTTTCTGCTTCTTCCCTTCCCTTTTTTTCATTTTCTGAATTATTCCCCCTTTTATTTATACATCAAACCACATTTTTTTAATTTTAATTCCTTTTCCCCCTGCTTAAATGATTGTTGCTCCACTTGAACTTCAAGGCTGATTTCCTTTTTATTTAACTCCTCCCCCTGTGGTTTTCTTTGTTCTTCTGCAAGCTGAGTCACCATTTCTAATTTCTGTAAAATATTGTTGCACATATCCAATCTCACTTTCATTTCCTTCATGTCTTGTAAATCCAATCTTATTTCAGCAAATAATCCCCCCATTGTGTCTGCTCCTTTTTTCCTTTTTTGTTTTTCCCCTCTTCCTTAATATATATATAATCCACAAATTCAGTATGTTATTTAAACCAGTGTATTTTATATTTATTTTCAACAATCAACATCCATAAGTCTTTATTTCTAGGTCTTCTGGTAGGTCCTTGTCCAGCTGTTTCCCGAAGTCACCAGGTGGTTCTAAGACAATCTTTTCAAGTATCTTTCCCCTTATGTAGTATTCTGGTATTACTTTTCAGGATTTTATTTTGTTATAATGGAGTTTCTTTTATTTTCTTTTAAATTCCAAAGTCCAATTTATTAGAAAGACCAAGCACTTTTCAAAGAGTCACTGAAATTTTTCCTGTACCATCAGATGACGGTCTTGGTTCTTTTTTCACAATCCTCTCTTTCTTTTACTTTGCTTTCTTTTTTTAATTGTAAAACTTTTATTAAATTTGCTAATTTTAATTATTAGCTATTATTTCTTTTCAGCACATTCAGTTCCAGCATTTATTTATGCCTACTTAGCACCAAAAGTACAATAATTATCCAAATTAATTTCTAAGCCTTTTGTGATCAAATATTTCCCTCTAAATTTTCTCCTCCAAGTTAATTTGTTACAATAGTCAAGCCAATTTTATAAGTTCAAATTTCCTTCTCACTCTCTCTGGTCACTGCCTCTGCACACTTTCCTCCAAATAGTCCTTTTATTCTTAATACCAGGGTACCTTAAAGTCCATGTATTTTGCCTGGTTCACACTCTGCTTGCTGCTTCTCCACTCTAGCACAGTCTTAAGTTTCCCGGACAGCTCCTCATCTTTGTGGTGGCCATTTTAGACCACCACTGCAACTTGCCTTTGGAAGGGGTTTTTCTTGTCAGGAAGGGACTTGCGATTCCCCCTTTCTTCACCACCCCACCAGGGCGGTTCCAGTCTCAATAAGGACCCTCCAACAAGTGAGCTCGAAGCAAAACCATGCACAATTACAGATTTCACTCCGACACTGACAACAAGCAACTGGAAGTTGATATTTTGAAAAGATTCTTGAGGTATCAATTAAACCCCAAATAACTCTAAATAAACTATCATGATCCAAGAGTACATTTTGACACTTTAGTTCAAAATAGAGACTATAGAAGATGTAACTCTTTGAACAACTCACATACTAGCTAAAAAAAAAAAGCCTGGAAACTGCTAATTGCACATCATCAAGTGAGAGGAAATTGCAATAGATGGTTAACTGTAACATTAACTTGGCATTGCTATTCAGGAAAATTGAGATTGTCTATGTGTGAAGAGTCATCAAAGGAACTTTCCAGAAAATTCCCAAAGAATACAACGCTAGCCATGCAAAAAAGATCTCAGAACTCACTGATAACTTATAATTAAACATTGACAAATCAATAAACACTAGTTTAGCAGTTGGTTTTAAAAATTGGTTCAGAGTGGTTTCATTTGTGGAGCCTCAGCTAGCATCTGTGAGTTAGAAAAGAGGGCAAATAGACAGCAGAGATTGGAATGTCTGGCAGGCAGGCAGGTGGAAGGCAAATATGGATGCCCATCCCCAAGTTCACAGATAATATCTAATAGTTATGCTAATAATTGCTTTAGTCTGGCAAAAGTCTGTTAATAGGTGAACAAGAATAAATAAAAATGAACAATAATAAATAATAATAAATAACTATTCAGAAGTAATTCCATGTATCATTCTTGGTTCATTAGACCTTACAGCATTGTATAATGTCTTGATACTAAAAATCAAATCATAACCAACTTCTCCAACAGTAATTTTATTTGAAATTTCAGAATGAATGAATGAAATACCACAAATTCCAATCAAAACATTCATTTAAAAATTCTATATAAGAACTTCTATCAATTGTTTTTCACAAGTTTCTCTTGGAAGACTGCTAATCATCTGTCCATAAGCTGTCACTCACTCTCAGCCATTTCCCACCTCCAATCTGGACATGACTCTACAAGTGTCCTACTGGTTGAAAATCTATTGTGGATTACTGTGTGTACAGTTCTATTGCTACCTGAACAAATGCAGATTTTCTTAAAGGACATCTCTTCTTCACAGGTAAAACCCATGAGCGGGGAATGTATTTTGGTCACCCGCAGAGTCTTTCTTTGCTGGAGGTAGGAGAAAAAGAAAGGGTAGAAGTCTATAAAATAAGGCTGGAGAGAAGGAGAGTTTATCATCCTCCTCAGCAATCTCATATTACAATGAAACCTTTAAAACGATAAGAGTGAGTTGCTGTGCAGTGAGATGGATAACATATTAAACAAATAAATGAGAAAGTCTAAGTAAGTAAATTAAAATAAATTTTACTTCAGAGAATTGGTATTTTGACAGAATTTTCATTAGAATTACTTTTCTGTGTGGTGCTAAATCAGAATTAATAGTTTTCTATTTCTCTCTACAAGTGGGGAAATAAACTGCAGTTTCTACCACTATTATATACTTCTAGTAGTGTTCATGATTTTATCTTTCATATCCATATAGATATTTTTTTTTCTTAGAACTCTCTTGTGCTGTTTAATATTTTGAGTCAAGAAAACAACATTTAATTTTGTAATTTTCTGTTTAAAAATAGTCATTATTTAGTCAACTCTGCACTTCAGTTTGTTCTTTCATTTTTAAAGTTAAAAGGGTTATTACACTGCATCATATTTCCACACCCTTTGTTAAAAATGTTTGATTTTGTGCTGACAAGTGTTGGTGAAAGTTATATTTAAAAGGAGGAAGCTGAACCAGAGTATGATCATCAAGATGACTTTGGGGAGAGGAGATTTGAGACTTTCATTTTTCTAGCTCATGGACAAGCTATTGTGCTAGAACAGGGGTGCCCAAACTTGGCAACATTAAGACGTGTGGACTTCAAGTCTCAAAATTCTAGCTGGCTGGAGAATTCTGGGAGTTGAAGTCCACAAGTCTTAAAGTTGCCAAGTTTGGGGACCTCTGTGCTAGAATGTCTTTTGGGATAGTGGAAAGTAATTAAACATACTAGGTTAAGCATACTTTTCACACACCTCTTTTTGATCTTGTGAAATTATTACCCTGTTCTGATCTTTATCATGTGCTTCAAATCTTGTACTCTTTATCTAGACATCACAATCTATTTTATTTTGTTTTTTTCAGTGTAAGGTACTCATACTATATTTGACATGGACTGGGAAGCTTTTCTAATCAGAATAATCATGAGATACATCATGATATATAGTGGATCCCAAAAGATTTTGACAGTCTATTTTTGAACATGCCTTTAGGCTACAGATCACTCAGTTCTTGCAATCTTGCCTGCTGGGATCAACAATAGTGTTTGTGAACATCTGTTGTAATCTCCCATGTTTCTTGTCTGGGAGCAAATATTTCTAAAATATGGATATATTCTTACCACAATTCTACATATGTTACCCAACAATGGCTGTCATGGCTCTCTAGGGAGCAGAATTAGGCATACGTACATACATATGCAAACATATAAATCCTGATAGAAAAAGACCAAATCACTCAAGACTGAAGTCAAGTAAATCAAAGACCAACATTTCCCCCCAATAAACTGAAAATTCACAGTGATGCCCGTTATATATCTTTAGGTAAAGTGAGTGTTAGTGAGCATAACAAACAATATCAGGCTCTTCCACAAGCAGAAGTCAAGAAAACAAAGATGTCTCATTGGATCTGTACAATTCTCTCCAGCAGACCTTTAGGGTCAAAATGTTTTGAAGTTATTCTAATTTGTAATGGTATGTGGAAATGACCTTGGGAGATGGGAAGAGAGGCTGTCTGGAGAATGATCAATTGAGAAAAAGCATAGTCCACAGATGCACAAGAGGATAAAAAAGTTACTCAATTCTCTAAGAACAGAGAAAAAAAATCACACACACCCTCAGATTTGTACTTTCAGACTTGCAGAATTGATGTCAGGACAGGAAACATGATCAGAAAAACAAACTCTGTTTTATTGTAAGGCTAATATAACATAATCAGTTTATTCAAACAAGTGAACAGGTTATTTCCATGTCAAATGTTATTTTAAAAGAGAAATAATATCTTTTTCATGGAATAAGTTCATAACACAGGGGTGTGTGGGGGGACAATGCATGACACAATTTGGTGAGTGAAATCACTCAAGGACAAAGGTTGTTCCCAATTTCCAGATGCTTGTTAAATTTCCGAAGGCTAGCAAGCAGGAAAATACAAAGCTTTCAAAAGGGTGAAATAAATAGCATCCGTAGACAGGGTCCAACTGTTTTCTAACAAGATGATTTAAAGGTATTTTTCCATTTCGTGTGTGGAAACAAGATGGTGACTTGGATAAGGTGTTCCTTTAATGTCACTTCATCTGATATAAAGCTTGGCCATCAACACATGCGTAATTATTTTTAATTTGCCATATATCCTATTCCCAATTCTTCTGGCATTGTCCTGTTCTTCTTTCTCATTCATACAAAGGAAGTTATTTCAGTGAAGAAAAAAAAGATACTTGTCCTGGTCTAATTAGGTAAAGGTAAAGGTTCCCCTCGCACATATGTGCCAGTCATTTCTGGCTCCAGGGGGCAGTACTCATATCCGTTATAAAGCCAAAGAGCCAGTGCTCTCCAAACACAACTCCATGGTCATGTGGCCAGCATGACTAAATGCTGAAGGCACACAGAACACTGTTACCTTCCCAACAAAGTGGTCCCTATTTTTCTACTTGCATTTTTACATGCTTTGGAACTGCTAGGTTGGCAGAAGCTGGGACAAGTAATGGGAACTCACTCCATTATGCAGTGCGAGGGATTCAAACTGCCAAACTGCCAACCTTTCTGATCGACAAGCTCAGCATCTTACCAACTGAGCCACCATGTCCCATTTAGGTCTAATTAATTTAGGTCTAACTAAGAGAACCTAAATAGCCATTTTTTCCCTTCCTTTACTTGAGATGACCATTTGTTTTGTTTTTTAAAAATGTAAATAATTAAATGAAGAAACACTGGATTCTAAAGAAACCCTGAATTTACTCAGTTGATTATAGAGATGACACTGATTTCTGAGAAGTCAAGACTCCCTTTTATCTGTATCAATTATCTGTAGTATGTCTCTGTTGATGTTGCACTTGCTATCTTTTATAGGGTTATCTCTTGAGGATAAGGGAAAGAGAGTCTGTAGTGGAAGGACATATTATAAAGTAAGAGTGCAGAAGTTTCCCCAGAATACAAGCTGAATTTGCCCAAAAGGTAAACATAATTATACATAGTTATTATATTTACTCTCAAGTCTTGCATCAAATCATTATTACTTTGCCTCACATTAGATACTGTTTTAGGGAGGGGCACCTAAGATCTGTGTGATTGACCATCTAAATAAAAATAAGCAAAAAACAGGTTTATGAGAAGAAAGCTGTCACTTCTAAGAAGATGTGAGCTTAGAAACCCTGATTTCAAAACAGCCGGGAGTTGGTAGTAATATAACTGAGAGCTGGAATCAATCTATAATGAAGCATGTATGTGCCAGCAGCAAATTTACAGTTCATAACAACAACAAAAAATCCTTACTGCTAGCAGGTATATTAAGAAAAGGTCAGACAAGTTGAGCACAGCTGCAAATGAAAGGATCAATAATGGGCCTCTGAAAATTGGGTTGGACAATTGATGGCCTCTCTCCATACCTTTGGCCTGAATACACCATGAAATGGAATTGGCTATTCTATCTGCCCTTTCTTCCTCTCTCCCACCCTTTCTAAGCAATTAGTCTGACATTGTTCATTCCAATTTAGCAGCATTCCTAGTTCTGATTGGCTATCAGGACAAGCATTCCCCCTTCCACTCATGAGTTGGTCACTGTCCTGTCTGTCTAGTTCATCCTCAGCTAACTATGTTCTCAGATTGTCAGTAGCTTCCTTTGTTCCCTTCCACAATGTCCCATAAAGACAATAGAGTAAAGTTCCCCCCCCCACCCTTTCTGTCTCTGTTCCATCGCTACATCTGTCTGTTGACATCTTTGCCTCCCTACCCATTTCTTGTTTAGGCTCATTGGACAAAGTGCCAAAAATTCATTGAATGCTACTCTTTTATTTTCAGGAATCTGTATCATCCATTCTTGATGGCCAGAAGAGTCTTAGGGATCTACAATGGAATGAAGGAATTGCTTGGATTATTGTAGCATCAAAGCAACAATGATACACTCATGGGAGAGGGAAAGAAAAATGAAGGATATACAGTAGAGTCGAAGATGCAAAAGTGGGAAGGGAGGTTCTAAAGACTGTCTGTCTTATTCTTATGTCTGTCTTGCATCTGTCTTATGTGTGTGTAAACATCTGGGAAAGCAAAGGAAAAGCACAGAGACCAGTGAGGAGAGAACAATCCCTAAAAGAAGGCAATGAAAAGTTGAACTGTTTTTTCTTATTCTTTCCCATTTTTACTGTTTCTCCTCTATCTTTGGGTATGTTTCTGCTCCATGCAGAATAAGCTATCTCTAAAATGCTGACTCAACTCTGTCCAAACCAGAAATAGACAGACAGATCCATTCCTAGCAGCACCAAACAGTATGGATTAAACTGTCTCTTTTTAATCTGTTGTTTATCAGTCTTTCCAAGATGCACACTGTTTCACAATCTCAGTCTTTTGGGAATCTCATCTTAGGTTTTATGTGTTGTCACTTGAGAATATTCAAGAATGAAGTCTCATGATATCTTCAGGATTTCCTGAATTAATTTTATTTAATTGAGGGGTTCTGTGGATACAATTTATGGATTTCAAAGCAATCAAACAGAAAACAATATCCTAATCAAGGAACTACCAAGGAAAAAAAACTACATCTCCAGTAACATTGGTAGCTAAACAGGAAGCAAATGCCACACACACACTAACTTTTATGACATTACCTATTTAGATAAGGAAATACATGCAAGCAAACAACCAAGCTTAAAGAGCATCAAGGACTCCACAGTGAAGCGGATCTTGCCATTGTTAAACAGTTTAGATATTTCACAGAAGCTTTAATAGACAAAATTTTAATTTCTCTGGTTGTGCCTGAGTAGTCCTAGTATTTATTCTTATTCAAATGTCACAGCAATGTATTTTTTTTCACAGCTAATGAGGCTGACTTTAAATGTCTTGGACATTACAAAAAACTATTTGTATCAGCAGTACTTGAAAGGATTGAAACATACTTGTTAATCAGTTGAAGAAAGTAGAAGACAAGACACAGAAAGGAATTTAAGTCAAGATATAACTGGAGTGGGACAAGCACTCAACCCCTTTGAAAAATAGAACTGCACTATGTGAACCAAATTGGTTTGAATGTGTATGTTTTCATAAAGCCTTTGAATACAATAAGCAGAAATATCTAATAACTGGGAAGAAGATTTACTTATAGTGCATCCCTGGGAATTGTGTCAAACAGTGGTTTCAAGTCAAAAGCATATATTTGTGTATTTATTGAAAAGTAATTTATCTCTTAGAAAATTTGTCACGTCAATACTAAATAGAAGTGGAGGAGATTATAATTTAACCTACTTTGGGAAACTACTGCCTTAAAATGTGATGAGAAATTCACCAAAGACAGAAAGAAAAGAAAAGTACATACTGGTAGCTTTTGTTCAGGTTATGCCCTTGAAGAAGATCAACAGAGCAGACTGGATAAACCCATTTCCCTTGACAGCTACAGCTTACACTTCATCAAGGGAAGTGAAGCTTGAAAAATGTGAAGCTCAAATCTCCCATTGCTTGTGAACTGAGCCAACACTTATGAAAGTCACTTAAAATGAGTATATGCTAATAAAATCCATATCTTAATAAAAATAATAATAACTTGACACCTGACTTTTGCATGAGCCTTGGAAACATTATCCAATTTGGGGCATGTTCAATGGCAGATGTTGCAATTGAACAAAGGTAAAGGTTTCCTTGTCCCGTTAAGTTCTGACTCTAGGGTGCAGTGTTTATTTCTGTTTCTTGAACAAGGGAGCCAGTGTTGTCTGAAAACATTTTCCATGGTCACGTGGGCAGCAGCTGGGGCAGGAATGGGAGCTATCCTATTCCTGCACAATGCTTTTCCCATTGCACAGTACCCCATTGCCCATTGCACAGGGTCTCAAACCTGGACTGTCAGCTTTCCAGTTTAATAGAGTTAATAGGATTGCAATAACTGTGTTTTCCCCCAACATGTTGTCAAGCAAGTATAGCATTATCTACATAAACATCTTTAATTCTGATGGCAACAAAACCATAAGAAATGTATCATATTTTAATTTAACACTTAGTAGCAATATCTCTTCTTGGAACAATGTTGGCATCCTACCTTCTTCCTAAGATGGTATCAAGCATAAAAATAGCTTTTCCTCACCCTGTTAATAGTTGATTAAAAGGGTGAAAATCACTAACATATGACATAATGGGGGAACAAAACTTGACTGGAAAAGAGTGTTTCCTGTTCTTCCTGCTGTCAGTACAAACATATTATTTGTAAAGCTACATTTTAACTACCACTGTGAGCTTTATGCCCATACCAACATCTGTCATGTTTAAAACTGAAAATCCAAGGATCTGTATGCTTTCATGCTAAATCAGACTTCCTTAACCTAATGCATTTCAGATGCATTGAAGCTGCAACTCTCAGAATTTCCAACTCTTTGGAAGTGAGCCTGGGGCAGAGTAGGTTGGAGTTCTTGAATACAGAGGTTTTCTAGGTCTTTGAACAATCCTGGCTCCTGCTGATATGGAAGGCCTGTAAAGGTTTTGGAAATCCAAAATGACTTCTGTGTAATAACAGAATATAGCAGGTATGCACAAAGCCTTCTAAAGAGACACTGCACAAAGCATGTTTGCATGAATGAAGCATCTCTTCCCAAAGCATTATAGTCGCTGTGTTCCTTACAAGTCTCCTGTTGATACTCTGAAAACTGTCTGCAGCTGTCTGCATGTGTGAGCATAGTCACTTCACATTCTAGCAGATCCAATGGAAATTATATTCAGGCATAGGCATAAGAAGATGACTAGGACAGGATTTAAAGTAGATGGGCATCTTGAATGTGTTCATATAACATTATTTGGTCAGGTCATATAACATTATTTGGTCAGGTCAAATCCATAAACTGAAATCATGAAGAAATTGCTTCATTCCAAACATCATTCCAAATTTTTTATTCCTTAGTGTGTTGTGCATATTAAGTCCATTTGACAAGTTTAGGTCCAAATGTGAAAATTATAAAAATCCTTAATTTCAACTTTTCTAAAGTCCGTTTCTTGTCAAAATAGCTATCTATGATTTCTGCGTCCATAAAACTACAAATCAGTTCTTGAAAGGTACACGGAACGTCCACATAGCGTCAGTAGCACGGAAATAGAAAGGATGTAGGTGGATGCATCTCGTATATAAATGATTAAAACGGACAAAACGTTTGTATTTAGGATGTATCTCGGATATTTAGAATGTCTGGAGTATGCATAGAGTATGTGGAAGGACACCTAGCGGAAAACCGACATTTCCTATAAAAAGGGGGAGGAAATCACCTGGATCTCAATATCAGTCCAGCATCCCTGGTGTGCAGACCTCTTAAGCCTTGCTCTTGCTCTTCCACATCATCCATTGATGTCCACAATGGATCATCACACACTCCTTTTGGTAGCCGCCATCATTCAACACCAGAACCAAGCCCTCTTCAGACTGTTTCACCTTTTCTACGCAAGGAGAAGGAGACATCCAAGAGCTGTCTGGGTCTGAAGATGGATCGGGAGAAGAGTGGAGTTTGGACTCTATGACAAGCTGATGGTGGAGCTGAGGAATGAAGACACTCGTGCATTCCAGCACTTCATGAGGATGCCACCAGCCATGTTTGACGAAGTTGTGGAGCGTCTGAGACCCAGGTTAACCAAGCCAAGCACCAACTTCCATCCCAGCCTGGACCCTGGACTGAAGGTGGCACTGACTCTGCGCCACCTGGCCTCTGGGACCACATACAGAAACATGCAGTATGCCTGGAGGGTGCCGCACAACACCATCAGCATTGTGGTCAGAAAAGTGGTGCAGGCCATTATCGAAGAATACTTGGAGGAGCTCCTCCAGTGTCCCACCACTGAAGAAGGCTGGAGGAAAGTTGCAGAGCAGTGGTATCAGAGGTGGAACTTTCCCCACACCGTTGGAGCCATAGATGGGAAGCATGTGGCCTGCAATGCTCCACCCAACTCAGGGTCCAATTATTTCAACTACAAGGGCTTCTTCAGCATCATCCTCTTTGCCATGGTTGATGCTGACTACAAGTTCATGTACATCGATGCTTCAGGCAACAGGTCAGCTTCAGATGCCCAGATATACAATGCCAGTCACCTCAAGGAGGGGCTGGAACGCAACCTCATCATGGGTTTCCCAGATGCAGACCCCCTGCCCAACGACACACAAGATGTGCCCTACTTCATCATGGGGGATGATGCCTTCTCCCTCAGAACCTATCTCATGAAGCCCTACACCTACAGGTGCTTCACCTGTGTAGAGAGGATCTTCAACTACAGGCTGTCCAGGGCAAGACGGGTGGTGGAGAATGCCTTTGGCATCCTGGCCAACAGGTTCCAGGTACTTCTCACCACCATGCAGCATTGCCCACAAACTGTGAGGAGCATCGTGGAAGCTTGATGCATCCTGCACAATCTCATGCGCACACGCTACCCAGTGTTGCAGAACAGGCTTGTGGACCATCAACAAGGCAATGGGGACATGGAGCCTGGTGAATGGAGGCAAGGAGAAAACCTGATAGACACTGTGGATGTGCAAGGCCCCAACAGAGCTTCACGTGAAGGAAAGAAGCAGCACAACCTCCTGAAACACTGGTGCAACTCCCCAGCTGGAGCAGTGGAGTGGCAAGACAGGATGGTAGATGCTTAATGGATGCTTCCTTGAACCTGTCTCATCACACTGATGAGATTGTGCCATGTATGTTGAGTGGCCCTACAATGAACAGGGCATTAATAAAGAGTTGTGTTTATGTTGAAATGTGTTGATCAATGATTAAATTGTTATTGATAATAAAGGGCGATATGTGTGGCATCTGGGAGGGTGGACCATATGGTCCCACTATGCTTGCACTGGAGGTTTATCTATCCCACAACTATCCTTACCCATCCCACAACTATCCTTATCCCATAACTATCCTTTCCAATCTCACAGCTATCCTTACCCATCCCACAGCTATCCATCCCACAGCTAACCTTACCAATCCTACAAGCATGCAAAGGCTTAACCCTTTTTTCAAAGTTTTCCACAACACTTTATTAAATAAAAAAAATGAACCAAGTGTGTGAAGCAAAGATAACCTTTATTAATAACTGTCTTAAGTAAACTGTATGACTTTATTAAAAAAGCAAAATGAACCAAGTAAAGTATCTTAAGCAAAGATAAAATGAACAGGTAACAACTCAGTCTCTGGCACTATTCTCAGTCACTCTGAGGCATGTCCATGGTCTCAGCTGTCAAGCGGCCAGGGACTGTGGAGGTGGCTGTGGCTGGAGTGCTGGTCTGAGGCACCATTGGGGTGCCTGGCCCCAAGAGTACAACAGGAGATGGTGTGTGCAGGAAGCTCTCAGATAGCTGACTCAGTCCCGTGAGGTTGAGAGTCCCTTCATCAAGTACCTGGGATGTGAGTCCCAAGACTGATGACAGATGTTCTGACGAAGGGCTTGGCTGTGGGTTGGAGGAAGGAGGAGTGTAGTGGGGCTGTCTGGTCTGCAGCTGAGTCAGATGAGGCGTCTGTGGCATCTGTGGCATCTGTGGCATCCGAGGAACCTGGGCCTGGACTGGGAAGGGCTGCCTCTGCTGTGGGAAGTCCTGGTAGTGGTAGGCTTGGTAGGCGAGGGGCTGTTGAAATCCGTGGAAGGGCTGTGGCATCGCCTGGGGTGGAGGAGTAGACCTGAAGTGGGTAGGAGCAGGTTCAGCTGGGCCTGGAGGATGGTTCAGAAGAGCTGTGATCCTCTCCTTCATTGCCTGGTACTGGGCCTCGGGCATGTCCATGGGGGTCTAGCTCATGTACGTGATGAAGGGCTTGCAGTTCGAGGATGGTATGTCAAAGTGGACCAACTGGGATAGGAGATCTGTGCTGGCTTTGATTGTGTCCCTGATCTCCAAGAGGACAATGTGGCTCTGTTCCTCCGGTCTGCCTCTCTGCCTGATTTCTGTGGAGGTGGAGCTGGGGGTGGGGGTGGCTTGGTCTCTGGTGGCTGCTTCTCCTTGCTCCATCTGAGACAGGGGATCCTCCGGCATGGGGATGCAGCTGTTGGGGGGGTCTCTGTCGTTGGGCCCTCCAAAGACACCTGCCTGGACAAGGTAGCTGTCTCCTGGCTGGAAGAGGAGTGGTTTTCTGTGGGCTGTCTGAGGGAGAGGGTTGACAGAGGGGCTGCTGCTCGGTGGCAGATCTCACCCTCCAGGAAGCTGCACCTGGCCATGACATTGGTCTCCCGGTCAGTGAGCTTGACAGTGGCCTGCCCGGATTTCTTCAGGTGCAGCTTGCCATACCAGGTGTGCATGTGCTTCCACCATCCAAGGAGTACATCTGAAGTGTAGCCCAGGCTCTCTGCCTTCTCTCTCCACGCTGCCTGCTTCCTCTTGGTGTTGCGATGGAGTCTGTGGCCCTTCCTCTACAGATACTTGTTCTCCCTCAGTCATTCCAGCACCTCCTCCTCATGGTCTTCGGAAATGGAGTACTGTTTCCTCTCCCCCTTCTCCTTGCCTTGCCTCTTCCTCCCTCTGGCAGGGGCTTCAGGGCCTTCAGCAGCAGAGCTTTGAGGGCCTTGGGGCTGGTCCACCACAGCAGCAGTAGCAGGAGAAGCACCAGCAGCACCAGCAGGAGAAGCACCAGCAGCACCAGCAGAACCAGCAGCACCAGCACCAGCAGGAGAAGCACCAGCAGCAGCAACACCAGGAGCAGCAGCAGCACCACCAGCAGCTTCAGAGTCAGTGCCAGGGGGTGGGATGGTGGTTCTGTCCTTCTTGCCAGGGCTGGCAGGAGTAGGCACAGGCTTCCTCTTCTTCCCCATGGTGTTCTCTCAAGATGTCTCTGGCAGCAGGTCTTTCCTCTGAATGGTGACTGCTTGTGAGCTGCATCCTTTTATATCCATGGAGCTGATGCAATTCATCCTCCCTGCATGCGCAGTGAACGCTTTGCATCTGCTATGCATCCGCTATGCATCCTATAGGTGTCCGTGATGCATCCACGTCATCCGCTATGCATCCGCTCCTTCCGCTATGCATCCACTTCACTGTTCTCCCCTGGAAGCCCTGCGGATGTATCATCCGCTTCCATCCGCTTTCATCCGCTAGGCTTCCTACGAACGTCCACTTTATATCCCCACTACATCCTCCCCACGTCCCTTCCTCTCCGTTGTTGCCCGCTCTGTTTATCCAAATTTGGGGCACTTTTGAGAGCGGATAACAACAGATGGAAAATTTGCTCGTCCGTTGTGTCCTTTTTGCATACGTTTTGCATCCGTCGGCCAGTGTGACCTAGCCTTTAGCTTTATGTGGTTGCTTTGGACAAAATCACTTTCACAATCTTTAAAGCATCCTATACTGACCACCATCAAACAACATTGAAAGCAAACATATTAACTAAATTGGGTGAAAATCTGTCCTGCAACTTTTCAGAAAGTGAGCATATTGAAAATCAACTAGATAAGCAGAATCCTGAACAAAGTACTGGACATGTTCTCCTGAAACAGAGGCTTCTGCTTTTCTAGTTGATTCTCACCATGCTTCCTTTGGGAGATACTGTTCAGATTATTTCATTGTTGTATATTTTTCTATGACTGTGGAGACTGATGTGTTTCCATTAAAGCCTCTAACTTCTTTCCTTGGTTTTATTGAATTGTGGGAATCCAGATAGGCTATAAGTGTTGGAGTGATGTTTATACTATATAAAATAAATAATTCATTCATACTGCTTGGCAAGCTGGTAACTAGGTAAATGTAAATTCCCTACGTGCCATCCATTAGAATTTCATTGAAACTGTCTTTCAAAAGAAATTTCAAAAGTATCCTATATATTAAAATTCTACTGAGCACAGAAAGAAAAATGTAGATAATATTTTCAAGGTGGAACTAACACATTGCCAAGAGAGTAGAAAAAAAACAACCAAGAATTACAATGTAAGCAGAATTATTAGTTTCATTCTGCCTTTGGAGGGTGGGCAATCTGCGGGCACCTATATTCCAAATGTGAAATATGGTTTTTCACTGCTGAGAATGTTTTGTCACAGAAAAGCAATGAAAATGTAATTAGAGAGATTTGATTTATGCTATACTAAGCGGATGGAGCCTGGGTCATTTTAAGATTCTTGCATGAATGGCTATGCCTTTTTGATTCTGAGTATTTCTTCGCAACAATGAGTTTTACACAACAAACAAAGAGAGAAAGAGAAAGGGAGAACGAGAAAAAGATTGTCTAACCACACCACCTGTATAGATAACTTTCTTTTGGTAAACTTGCATTCCATCTTCAGTAGAAGTTCCTAAAATGGCAGGAGTCTAAATAGAAGAGTCTACCATGAGGGAAAGGTCTGGCCAAATAATTTGTGAAAAGGATCACATAATTATTCTCACTGCTCATTTTACTTGTTTTTGTCTAAATTCACACATTACATTAAACCACAATATGTTTTGAGTGGTGAGGAATTTTACTTAATTATGAGTTAGGGTTAACATGATACCAGACAATTATGGTTTATATAACAAACTAGAATTAATAGTGGGATATTAAGCAATCAACTATACTATGCAACAAGATAAATACAAAGAGGATGGCTTCTAATGTTTACACAGATGGAACCTGAAAATTGGTTGGAGTACAAATAGGGGGAAAATCAGAAACCAAATATTTAGCTTTATTAATTAGGGGTGTTTTTCTTTCTTTCTTTCTTTCTCTTTTTTAACATTTAAAAATAGTAATATAATGAAGATTTTGACATCAAGCTCAAAAGTGTATCACTATTACATCTTGTGTTCTGCCCGGAAACTTTTAACATTCAAAATAAGATTAGTAATTGTATAACTTCAGTAATTATTTGCCCATTGACAGGTTCATTTAAATACATCTCTTCCTTAAATAAACATTCAAAAATAGTCAACCAATCAACAAAAACCAAAATGGAGTGAAGAAAACCAGAACCGACTGTGGAACCAAGATAAATTCACGACAGACACTTCTGTTCTTTTTTGTATCTTACTTCCCTGAAAAGGGATTAGAATTGTCTAGTGTGAGTTTTTTTTCAAAAGTTCATTTACATTACTTTGTTTTGATAACACAATTCTCCCAACAATATCAAATCAATATGAACTACCAAGTTAAAAAGTTTCCATTGTTGATACACCTCATTTTGAAATAGAAGAATAAGACCACCAATGAGTTCTCTTTAACAAAAAGTCAGAACTGATACTGTTCAACCAACACCAATAAAACAAAATGGAGGCAAAAGGTTACAGTCACAACAGTAACAATAACATATTAAATTTATATGCCACCTCTGGGCAATTGTGCAATAGTCAAGACTATTTATGTAGTCAAGACTATTTTAATAGTCAAGATTTGCTCAATGGCAATGGAAATCCCTCCAGCTTCACTACAGCTCTCATTAAAAACAATAGAAATTAATTTTATGATAGTCACATGTATTATGCCAACCCCCAAAGTTACAGACTTTCATATACATGACATGACAATTTATTTTATTTCTTACATAAGTTAAAAAAAATTAATACCTTCATTGTGGAAGATAGATAGATAGTTAGATGGATAGATGGATGGATGGATGGAGACAGACAGACAGACAGACATGATAAAGAAAAAATCCTGATTCTGGGATGAAGAGTTACACTTTCATTGCATGTTAATGAAACATTTTAAAGGCATTAGTATTCCTATTGTTCTTTATTTAGGCAATTCTGATCACTTGCAAATCAACACTTGCAAGATATGGCACCAAAGGGTACAAATAATCCATACCAATATAAAAAAAAGTAAAGCAGTTGCTTACCATAAAGAGGATCCCTCCGTTCCAGTGACCTCTAAAAAATCATATTCGTCCTCCAATTGGAAATCCAAGAAAACCAGAGCTATAGTGTCTCCCGGCTCTGCTAGAATCGTCCATGTGCAGTCAGCGTTGTTGTTGTACTCCAAAGGATAATGGGGGGTTGAAATTATTCCACTTTGCCCCCGAAGTGTCCCACCACAGGCATCATCAGCTGTAAACCACAACAAAAAAGGTTAGTTCAGCCAGAAAGAACAAATGTCAACCTGAACTCAAGGCTTTTGACAACTGTTAAGCCTGGGTTCCCCAACCAGGGTTAGGTAGACAAGCTAAACA
>BLBF01000046.1:7768443-7779687 GCA_015471245.1 Laticauda colubrina
TTCTCAGATTCAGAATTCTTTGGTTGCTACCACTTCACTTTCAGTAAAAGATATCTTTTCTCTAAACTAAAGAGTCTAAGTATTTCTTTCCTGGATTTTGAATGGAGCTCCGCCGGACACCACCTCTGACTGGAGATTTTACAGTATCCTTCCCTTGCCATGCCCACCAAGCCACGCCCACAGAACTGGCAGTAAAAAAAAAATGAATCTCATCACTGCCAACCACATTGTTTTGTAGTGAAGCACAGGTATTGAGCTAGTGTTTAATACAAATCAATGCTCTGTTATTACGCAGAATCATCAAATAAAATCAGATAACACAAATAATCATACACATACTTCATGAATCAAATCACCAAATCTCATTCCAGAATTTGGACTGTGGAATTTCCTTAACCAGTTTGTTTCCTCATAGTCATGGGTCTACCCTGAAGAAGTTCTCGATATTGATGATGCCAGCATGAAATAATATTCAGACAATATTGACTCAAAATACTGTATGTCTTGCAATTTCTTAAAAATTAACTGCAAGATCAAGAGGGGTGTTTGTTCCATTTTTCATTATTTTAAATGTATTTGAGAATTTCTTCTTATTTTATCTTGATCTTTTTGAGTTTATGTTATTGTTGGAAGCAGAGGAGGGAACAACTGCTCATGAGATTTTTTCTAGGACCAATCCCCTTAATTCTTCATAAGCATCCCTGGCTATCCATACTGCCAAACTGTTGGTATGTCAGAGAATGAATACATTTATCTTACCTTCCCTTGGGATCTAATCACAAGTGAATCTACATTGAGTGGCTTGGCATTTATGTATCCTGCTACCACTCACTGGCTTGGTGGGCAGCTCCGTGTTATCTAAGCCAAGGTCCCCAACCCTCAGTCCATGAACTGGCACTAGGCTGTGGCATGCCAGAAACTGGGCCACACAAACAAGTGAAGCTCCATCCATGAGATGGAAGTAGTACACAAAACCATGCCCTCTCTGGTCTGTGGAAAAACTTCCCGTCACAGAACTGGTTCCTGATGCCCCAAAAATTGGGGGCTGCTGCTCTAAGCAATCTTCATATATGCTCACAGGGATGGACCTACCCAGCACGATTCTCCTAGAAATCCTACCTATGTTCTTTCTCTGACTATAGACTAGGGATGGCATATCTGAGCTGTAAAAATCTGGATAATAAGTGGCAGCACACAGTGAGAGGTTTTGGTATCTCTTTGCTGGCACCTAATAGCTTTCTGCAACTAGGTTAATAGTTAACATATCAGTTGCCGGGCTTCACACTCAGGCTTGGTAATAAATTTCAAGTATTTTGACATATAATCCTTAATTCAGATGCTAGCTAGATATGATAGAAAATTCCCAGCCATAACTCAATCAGATTAGAATTGCAAATGAGAACAAGACCTTGGGCATGATAGCTGATAGTCTGCTACAAAATCAGACACAAAGACCCACTAAGATATGTGCATTCTTCAGAGTGTAAATATGCAGCTTCTTCCTCTGCCCCCACTTCCCCCAAATTAGTCTAAATGGTTTCATCTTGCACTAAGGCAGGAGCAAGAAATCAATGACAGGTGGACCAAGGGACCATAGTCACCATTCCTATACATTACATACACACTTCTGCATGTATATATGTTCCCTGTCACATGTGATCATTTTAATTGCACCTAAAACAAATGATAAATGATAAAGACAAAAAAAAACCACCCACCTTGATTTACACATTACTTACTGACTAAACCACAGTTCTCTGGGATTGCACAATGCACTGTTATAAACCATGGTTGTGGGATACAAATGAAAAGTTCTCTATACTTGATTCTGATATACCCCTCAAGATTCTGAGTTTTCAGTAACTATGTGGTTTTAAAAAAGATCAAAATTGAGGAAAGTCAGCTTTGTCCAAAATATAAATCTCTAATAGTTTACTTATATTTAGTTTTATTCATAAAAATGGAAGCTGATACTTGAAAGAGAAAGAAGCCAAAATATTGTTAGGAGAAGGTAGAAAGCTGAAGATGATAACAATAATTTTATTCAGGAGCAAAATGAAGCACAACTTATGCTGACCTCTCAAGATATTCCCTTAGACCAAAAGACTCCCCTTAAACACAAAGTAAAAATACTGTTCCTGTTGAAACAGAGTAGGTATCTCATCTCTTGGATGGTCGGAAGAGCTACCTGACAGCTGTTCTAATGCCAGTGTCAGGGCTCCAACAAATGGCATCACAGGTGTTCCTTCCCAGAGGCAAAACTCATTTTGGTAACCCCTGAATGGTGATAACAAGTATTGCATTATTTTGTATAGATTGTGTCAGCACTGATTCATTTCCAAAGGACAAGTAATAAGTGTAGCTTTCTACAATCGTATTATACAGCCACAATCAAAGTTGAGATGCATGTCAAACAAGAACAGCTCTGCTCTTCTAAAATGTTAGAACAAATTGATTGGCAGGCGCGCACACACACTCATGCACACACACACACACACACACTCATAAATGAGTGGTTGGGTGATTTGGGTTTGACCTCACTTCAAAATCAAGTTACTGACTCACAAAGCTTCAATGCCCACCTCCAATACTGCATGATTCTTGAGTAGTGTTACTTATGAAACAGACAGATACAGAATTTAGAAAAGAATAAAATAAGTGTTTGAAAGGATTATCAATATCATCCTGATTCTTGGTCTAAGCAACTTGTTAGAAGTCACAGGAAGCTAGAAGTATGTTTAGGTGGATCCTCTTGAAATCTGATCTTCTTTACCTTCTTCAAAAATATGATTCTGTCCTAGCAAAATATTTAGTATAAAGTAACAAGTATCTTAATCCAGACACATAGAAAGAATGATTAGCCTTCTTTCCAACTTGGAATATATGAAGAAACATTTTTTCCCTGAGCTTCTGGACACAACCTAAGATACTGGTTAGAAAGATCAGCTTAGACAGGTGGATTGCTGTGTACCTATTGATCGCAACAGAGGCAAACCCGAGTATGAAAATAAAAGAATTCTTTTTGGAAGTAGGAGGTCAATCAGTAGCTAGTTTGTCATTATATTTAAAAATCACAGATGCTAATGGACTGTCTGCATCTTCCAGATGAGCCATTTGATACTGAAATCTGATTTTTGCTCTGATGGCCAGTTGACTAAAGGTGCCATCAGATGTGATTGGGCTAGGTGGCAATATTTTTATAATGACAATATTTTCTCTCAATTCCTCAGAATAAGTCAAACCTGATCTGCTACTATTCCGGCCAAGGGTATAGCTGCCTACCCAATGAAGGCTGAGCAAAAACTGGGGGACGCTAAGGAGGAGTACGTGGAGGAGGAGAAGCGTCCTATTAATTAAGTTCAGCCTATCCAAGCAGAGACTAAGCACCTCCACTACTGGATGCTCAGGGAGCAGCTCATTGGAGAACTGTGCAGTCAATGCTATGATGGAACTACAACTATTAGTGAACTATACTGATATTCAAGCATGATAACCTATGTCCACTGGGCTGTCATAGATTAGATTAGATTCAACTTTATTATCATTGCCATGGATACAGGCAATGAAATGCAGTTAGCATCCAACCAGAAGTGCAAAACAACAGTAAAATATAAATAAATGTATGCAAATATGCAAGGCATCTATGAATATGTCAGTGGAAAACACAACAAAATGTATGTACACGAGCACACAAAGATAAGTGTGAGTGCACAAATATGAACATATATAACTGTACAAAATGTTTATGGACACATTGAATATAAATACAAATGCACAGAGAATTGTACAAAATACATCATATATTATCAAGGGAAGCATCAGCATATGTGTAGGGACAAATGAACTGAGGAGTTCAGCAAGGAAACCGTTGTGTGGTAAAAGCTGTTCCTTAGCCTGCTGGTCTTAGACTGCAGGCACCTGAACCTCCTCCCAGATGGAAGAAGAGAAAACAATTTGTGGGCTGGATGGAAGGGGTCCTTAACGATATTATGGGCTTCATGCAGACATCATTTCCTCTGAATGTCCACAATGGCAGGAAGTGGAATCCCTTTTGATATGTTGGATGGTTTTCACCACCCTCTGTAATGCCTTTTTTTCTTTTATAGTGCAATTTCCATACCAATAGCTTCAATCGCAGAGTTAGAACAAATGAAGTAATGTCTGTATTTTATTCCCCATAGTAATCACCACTGATTTCAGCAAGTTTGGAACTGTACAACTGGGGAATTTCTTCTTTGCAATATAATTATTTGTTTATTTGTAAAATTTATTAGCCATCCATCTTACCACTCTGGGAGGCTATAATATTAAAAGATAAAACTGTATAAAATCTAATGATATAAATACAATATTATAAAAATGAACCTAGCTAAAAAGATGGTGAGGAAAGGAATATGATGAGATGGGGAGAGGGTGGGATCTGTGAATGATGTATCAACTACCCCCAATGTGAAACCTCTCCAGTGAAGCCCCAAGACAACTGACAGAGCTAGGTCTTTAAGCTCTAATGGAAGATAAGGAGTGTTGAGATATTCCCTGTTGGGAGAATGACTGCACTCAGGGAAACATAGTGAGAGTGGTGTTGAATAACACACAACCAACACACAGATACACTGAATGGTAAAATGTAGGTTTTACTTCCAGTAAACGGGTAAACAAAGTCCAACAAACAGTCTAAATCATACATGGTTAAAGCAGGTAGTATTCTATACAATCAGTCCAGGGATAATCCAAAAACGAAGTCCAGTATCATCAACAAAGTTCAGTAAATGGAGTTTGCTAACAATTGATCAAACCACAGCAATCCAAACAGAATGAAGTTCAGGCAAAAAACAACAAGGAAAGAGAACAAACCAGGCTTCTGGATCCATCTTATGGCCATTGGAGGTACCTCAGCCAATCACACTTACAGCATTCTCTTAAATATACAACAGTATTAAATAACTGTCCTGGTTTATATATTGTCAACCCAACTGTTAGGTGACTATCATTCCTAACATGAAGGAGGGTTAGAGATAACTTCACTTGGGGGAGTAAGATGTTCCAAAAAGCAGGCAAAAATTATAATGATTTCTCATACAGATTTCCTGGGCAGTTGCTCTTGTTCAAAACATTACTGAAATCTCAATGGTGAATCTCAACAATAATAAGGTTTTTAATGAAATAATCACTTTTGTCATCTAATTTTATTCGAGTTTGCACTGCGAGCTTAATAGTGATGGTTATTACAATTTAATTATACTTTACCTGGAGCAGTGGGCAGATGCAGAGGATCATTTTGTAAAAGTCAGCATACAAAAATGTGAATGACCTTATAATAAGAACACCTAAACTCTTGGTTAAGAATGAGAGCAAATAAACAAACAACAACAACAACCACAAAAACCCTCCTGGATATCAAAGATCATTAGTGTAATATATCTGCAGATGAAGAAGTATGAAAGAAGAACATGTGCATGACTTTTTTATGACCCACAGCCTGCCTGAATATTGCCAACAATCATGTTGCTGGGCCCAACTCACTGACCTACCTACGTCCCTCAGAATGATTCTAACAGATAACATGGATTCTCTGGTTAGCACCTTTTACAATCACAACTAAAGAACAGGAAGGAGACAGTTGGATCAACTGATTTCTATGTCCTGCTGTTTACCTGGAAAATAAGCTACTGTTAGAGCTGTGTTTATGGTTTATTGATTTAATTTCTTATTACTGTATTCTGTGCATGGTACAAAGGGTTGGTTTTTCTTTTCTTTAAAGAGGAAGTTTGCTTGTGCAATGAAAGAGAGAACATTGGCAAGATGCTCATCACTAAATAAATATAAGAATGAACACAATTCACCCGTTAGAATTTTGTCCAGGTGTTTCCCCCTCTTTGAAATATACTGCAAATGCAAATTGGCTTTTTCTCAAAACAGCCTGGTTTACCTCTTTCATAAGTACTCGTAGCGGGCAACATTTTTAGAATGCAGAGGAATAATCCACCCTCCCATGCAACAATTAAAAAATAAATAATTTTAAAAAGTAGTTGTCAGTAAAGCTGGAAACATTTGCTATTCGGAAAAGAACACTGGAACCTCTGCTTGTCACAGGTTATCTTTCTTGTACAAGCTGCTTCTATTAACACAAAGTATTAGAGCAAATAAAGGAGGAGGATCAAATGAACAGAAACATAGGCAGGAAGATAAAGGGAAATTGAGAATTAATTTGGGCTACTTGTAGTGGTCTGTCACTTCTGCATGCTTGAGGGCCAACAAAGCTCTATGCTATTGAGAGGTGCCAGCAAGACCTGTTAACTTTGCAATGCACACTACAAAATGATGCTTTAGATGTATTAATTTACAAGCATTTACACTTTACGGTATAGTAAGTTGCCTCTGAATGAGTTCACGGACTTGTCAAAAATACAGAATACATCTAATGGCCCTGTCACACTGCAAAAACGGATGCAAAGAGGAAGCAAAACGGACAAAAAACCTTGCCATCCATTCTAAAACGCAATGTACTCACTGCCTCCGTTTGGATTCCTCTCTATCCGTCCAGCATCCGTTTATTGACATTTCATCCACTCCAAAAGTTTTAGGCTGCCTAAAACTTTTGCGTGGAAACTGTATCCAGTTTGTCCATTCTGCATCCGCTACGCATCCGCTACACATCTGCTACGCTTCTGCTATATCCGCTAGGCATCCGCTGCGCATCCGCGCAACTCCATCTGCCCGGACGCAGGGAGGAAGCAGAACGGACACAGAACGGATGCAGAATGGATGCCTAGCGGATGCAGAATGGATGCCTAGCGGATGCAGAATGGAAACAAAGCGTTTAAAATGGAAAAAACGTTCACAGAGGGGACCTATCTCGGATATTAAGGATGCATAGAGGATGCCTAGAGGATGCTTAGAGGATGCCTAGAGGATGCAAAGGGACACCTATACTGCCTATAAAAAGGCAGAGCAACTCATCTGCATCGCACTTTCAGACCAGCAGACCAGCGGTGCAAACCTCTGCAGCCTTCATCTGACTCTTCCTCTTCCACAGCATCCAGTCATCTCCACCATGGATTGCGACAAAATCCTTTTGGCAGCCAACATCCTTCTGCATCACTGCAAAACCATCAACAGTCTTTGTGAACTCTACTACAGCAAGAAAAGGAGGCACCCAAAAAAACTCTGGGTCCAAAGATGGTTAGCCAGAAGAGCACAGTACCAGCTTTACGACAAGCTGATGGTGGAGCTCAGGAGCAAAGACACTCGGGCATTCTAGAACTTCATGTATATGCCTCCAGCCATGTTTGATGAACTTCTGCAGCGCCTGACACCCAGGTTGACCAAGACAAAAACCAACTTCCTGCCCAGCCTGGAACCTGGGCTCAGGGTGGCACTCACTCTGCACCACCTGACCTCAGGAACCCCCTACAGGAGCATGCAGTACGGCTCAGCCAGCACCATCAGCTTTGTGGTCAGAGAAGTGGTGTGGTCCATCCTCGAAGAATACAAGGAGGAGCTCCTCCAGTGCCCCACCACTGAAGAAGGATGGAAGAAAGTTGCAGAGCAGTGGTATCAGAAGTGGAACTTACCCCACACCGTTGAAGCCATCGATGGCAAGCATGTGGCTTGCAAGGTTCCAGCCAACTCGGGGTCCACTTATTTCAACTACAAAGGCTTCTTCAGCATCATCCTCTTCGCCATGGTCGATGCTGACTACAAGTTCATGTACATCGATGTTTCAGGCAACGGCTCATCTTCAGATGCCCAGGTATACAACAACAGTCACCTCAAGGAGGGGCTGGAAAGCAACCACATGGTGGGCTTCCCAGATCCAGAACCCCTGCCCAACGACACGCAAGATGTGCCCTACTTCATCGTGGGGGATGACGCCTTCTCCCTCAGAACCTACCTCATGAAGCCTTACACCTCCAAATACCTCACCCGTGAAGAGAGGATCTTCAACTACAGGCTGTCCAGGGCAAGGCGGGTGGTGGAGAACGCCTTTGGCATCCTGGCCGACAGGTTCCAGGTACTTCTCACCAACATGCAGCATCGCCCACAGAGCATGAGGAGGATCGTGGAAGTTTGCTGCATCTTGCACAATCTCATGCGCACCCGCTACCCAGTCTTGCAGAATAGGCTCGTGGACCTCCAGCAAGGCAATGGGGACATGGAGCCTGGGGAATGGAGGCAAGGGCAAAACCTGATCGACACTGAGGATGTGCAAGGACCCAACAGAGCCTCACATGAGGCGAAGGAACAGCGCAACCTTCTGAAAGACTGGTGCAACTCCCCAGCTGGAGCGGTGGAGTGGCAAGACAGGATGGTAGATGCTTAATGGATGCTTCCTTCAGACTGTCTCATCACATGGATGAGATTGGGCCATGTATGTTTGGTTGGCCTACAATGAACAGGGCGTTTAATAAAGAGTTGTGTTTGTGTTGACATGTGTGGATCAATGCTTACATTGTAATTGATAAGGGCCATAGGTGTGGCATCTGGGAGGGTGGACCATACAGTCCCACTATGCTTGCACTGGAGATTTATCTATCCCACAGCTATATTAACCCATCCCAAAGGTATCCCTGCCAATCCCACAGCTATCTTAACCCACAGGTATCCCTTCCCATCCCACAGCTATCTTAACCCATCCCACAGGTATCCCTTCCCATCCCACAGCTATCTTAACCCAAAGGTATCCCTGCCTATCCCACAGCTATCTTAACCCACAGGTATCCCTTCCCATCCCACAGCTATCTTAACCCATCCCACAAGTATCCCTTCCCATCCCACAGCTATCTTAACCCAAAGGTATCCCTTCCCATCCCACAGCTATCTTAACCCATCCCAAAGGTATCCCTTCCCATCCCACAGCTATCCTTACCCATTCCACAAGCATGCAAAGGCTAAACCATTTCTAAAAGTTTCCACCCAGACTTTATAGAAAAAAAACAATGAAGCAAGCGTGTGAAACAAAGATAAACTTTATTAATAACAACCTGTAAAGTAAACATGAACCAAGTCAAGTGTCCAAATAAAGTCCAAAAATATCCAGGCAGCCAGTCTCTGGTACTCCTTTTGGTCACTCGGAGGTGTGTGCCCAGTCTAATTTTTAGGGTGCAGGTGGTCTGGAGGTGGGTGCTGCTGCAGTGCTGGTCTGAGGTGCTGATGGAGTGCCTGGCCCGAGAGGGGATGGTGTGTTCAGGAAGGTGTCAGACAGCTGGCTCATCCTCACGATGCTGAGAGGTCCTTCCTCCATGCCATGGGGTGTCAGCCCCAGTACCGAGGACAGATGTACTGAGGCCGGGCTTGGCTGTGGGATGGAGGAAGGAGTAGTGTAGTGGGACTGCCTGCTGTGCAGCGAGCTGAGGAGTGGCGTGGCTGGCATCGATGTCATCGGTGGCATCATTGGCATGGGTGGCATCGGTGGCATCAGTGGAACAGGTGGCAACGGTGTCACCCGATGACTCTGTGCCTGGCCTGGGAAGGGCTGCTGCCTGTGCTGCTGGACCTCCGGGTAGCTGTAGCCCTGGTAGGTGAGGGCCTGTGGGAAGCCTTGGTATGGGAGGGACATCACCTGGGGTGGAGGAGCAGGCCTGGACTGGGTGGTAGCAGGTGCCTCTGGGTCTGGAGGGTTGTTAATCAGAGTGGAGATCCTCTCCTTCACCAGCTGGTACTGGGGATCCGGCATCTCCTTCAGGGTCTGGTTCAAATAATTGAGGAAGGGCTTGCGGTTGGAGGAGGAGGATTCGATGGGGACCAGCTGAGAGAGGAGACCTATGCTGGTGCGGATGGTGTCCCTGATCTCCACCAGGACCTTGTGGCTCTCCGCCTCCTATGGTCTGGCTCTCTGCCTTCCTGTGGAGGCGGCGGTGTGGGTGGATGGGACTTCGGTAGCGGTGGACTCGGTGTTTCCTTTCTCCCACCGCACCAGGGAGTCCTCCTCGCTCTCCACCAAGCTTTCAACACCTGTCTGGGGGTTCTCCGCCGTGGCACGCTCCCCCGAAACCTGCCTGGAGATAGGGACTGACTCTCGGCTGGAAGAGGACTGGGTCGCAGCAGGCTGCCTGAGAGTGAGGGTAGACAGATGGGCTCCTGGTGCTGCTCGGTGGCGGATCTCACCCTCCAGGAACCTGCACCTGGCCATGACATAGTTCTCTCTGTCCGTCAGCTTGACCACGGCCTGGCCAGATTTTTTGAGATGCAGCTTCCCGTACCAGGTGTGCATATGTTTCCACCAGCCGAGTAGCACCTCCGAAGTGTAGCCCAGACTCTCCGCCCTCTCTCTCCAAAGAGCCTGCTTCCGCTTGGTGTCCCTGTACAGCCGGTGTCCCTTCCGCCACAGATAGTGATTCTCTCTCAGCCACTCCAGCACCTCATCCTCGTGCGCCTCCTCAATAAAGTACTGCCTCCTCTCCCGTTGATGCGAACAACTCTTTCTCCCTCTGGCAGGGCCATATGGGCCCTCATCAGAGGGACTTCGAGGTTGTAGGGGCTGCTCCTCCACACCAACAGCAGCAGCAGCAGCAGCAGCAGAATCATCATCATCAGAAACATCACCAGCAGGATCATAATCATCATCATCATCAGCAGCAGCAGCAGCAGAATCACCAGCAGGATCAGAATCAGAATCAGCAGCAGCAGCAGCAGCAGCAGCAGCAGCAGCAGCAGCAGCAGCAAGACCAGGATGAGCAGCAGCAGAGTAAGCACCAGCAGCAGGACCAGCAAGACCAGGAGCACGAGCAGAACGAGCAGGACCAGCAGGACCAGGAGCAGCTTCAGCAGAGTACGCAGAAGAAGCACCACTGCCAGGAGCAACCACAGCAGAAGCTCCAGCAAGAGAAGAGCGAGCCCAAGCAGCAGAAGCGCCAGCAGAAGCAGAGTCACGGACATGGGGCGGGAGGGTGGCCCTGTCCCTCTTGCCAGGGATGGCAGCAGGTTGCTGAGCCTTTCGCTTCTTCCCCATGGTTGTGGGGTTGCTGGCTGGCAGGGAGGCTGGCAGGAAGGCTGGCAGGCACCAAGGCTGGCACCAAGGCAAGCACCAAGGCTGGCAGGAAGCCTGGCAGGAAGCCTGTTAGGAAGCCTGGCAGGAAGGCTGGCAGGAAGGCAGGCACCAAGGCTGGCAGGTAGACTGGCTGGCAGGGAGGCTGGAAGGCAGGCTGGCAGGGAGGCTGGAAGGCAGGTTGGCAGCAAGGCTGGAAGGCAGGCTGGCAGCAAGGCTGGAATGGAGGCTGGAAGGCAGGCTGGCAGGGAGGCTGG
>BLBF01000046.1:7785740-7800963 GCA_015471245.1 Laticauda colubrina
TTTCTTTCTTTCTTTCTTTCTTTCTTTCTTTCTTTCTTTCTTTCTTTCTTTCTTTCTTTTTAAAAAAATATTTTTAAGACAAACATATACAGACAAAAACATAAAAACATAAACCATCTTTCAATTATATACATACAGTGTGTCAGTTGGTTACAGATCTTTTGTGCTATCCTTTCATAGTCCTTACAAGTTATAAAGGTTCTCAAATTGTCAATCTAACAAATGCTTATAAATCTATCAGTTTTTAATCATTCATTTGACTAAACTATTATTCCGCCATTTCATATGAGATATTCTAGATTTTATTATAAAGTTATATTATACATTCATCCAATGGTTATCTATTTTGTATTATATTCTATATATATTAATCTTCTAATACAAAGCTTCCTAATCTATTTCATTACCATGCCTTTTTATCTAACCATTGATAAAATAAGTCCCACATCATATAAAATTGTTTATCTTCTTATTTTCTAATTTCAAATGTCAATTTACTCATTTCAGCACAGTTCATAATATTCTTAATAACATTTACAATCAAATATTTCAATTCTTTATTGTATATTCCCGGTATAATTCCCAATAAAAATATCTCTGGTTTCACACCAGTTTCTTTCTGAAGCCAACTTCAGAAATTCTAGTTCAGATTGCAGTGAGGTGGCTGTGAGGCTCAGCAGGTGCTCAAGCTGGACTATGACCTCATGAGACCAGACTAATCATATCTGTACTGGCTCCTCCATGAACCAACTCATTAGGGCCTGTCTTTTCTTTTTAGAGGCTGTCCTTTGCTTGCTAGTCTAGATGTCTTTTTGTTGCTTTCTCAGAAATTCCTCCCCCATTTCCATTCATCTTCTTTGACAAGAGAGACACCCCCCACTTCCAATTCATGATAAGGGTTGTAGCTCTAGTACTACAATAATACAAACAATGGGAAACACATTGGTATTCCATTGCCATGTTTCCTCTCTTTGTCCATGGCAACTTTGCCTCAAGGAACAACTGAGAGTTCAGCTTCAAAGAAATAAAGTAGCAATGTTCCCACATTAAAAAAAATAAAAATAAAACAAAGAGAAGTGTTGAGGTCCTGTGGGCAGGGCATGGGAAAGCAGAGGATATTCACCCAGCTGGATGAAAAGGAAAGGGTGTCTACTGGCAGATGAAGGGATGGAACATGAGCTTCTAGAACTGAGGATAGTTCATTGCCTTAATAGGTCATTGCTGGATTGGTTATGTGGACATATACACACACACACACCCAAAAAATCTTCCATTAACCAGCAGGGCTGTCTGGGGCATTAAAAGACCCAGGAGAGCAAAGCTTATTCCAGGCACTGCACTATAGCTAAGCTTCTTCCAGACCAATACAACGCACTGGTAACCATTTGCTCTGAAGACTTAAAAATGAGTCAGGTTAGAAAAAGTCATTCTGAATTAAAGCCTAAAATCATGAATTTGGGGTACACCTGCAATAGGCTCGGGGTGTGAGGGAGATGTCATCCATTTCTGCCCTCAGGAAGCAGGGAGTGATCTTTATCAGTGGTGAGACATGAAGAAATTACTGATCTGCTGCATGTTTCTCTGTCTTGCTTCTGCAGAAAGTATAGAAATGATAGAAAGCTAATCACTCCTTCAAACTTTTGCCTTTTGCTTCATGCTTTCAACTCCACTCATTGAAACCAGTGTGCTACCGTTTTCTCTCAACTCCTGCTCTTCTCTTACTGAATTGAACAATGTGCTAAATTCTCATGGATGATTTGCTCTTATTTGATTGCTCTGCCTGTAAGCTTTAAAAATTCTTTGTGCTATCTTCCCCACAAACTATTAGGTACTTATTATTTGATTAACCTTAAACCATTAGTCTAAAATTATTAGTTAACACACTGTATGGTTATTCATTATAAGTCTATTTTTGGAGAGCTTAAGCCTGTTTAATAACCTATGATCCAGAAAGAACAGACTCTGTGGGATGCCCAGTTCATAATAGCAGTATAGTAATCAGCCACATATTCCAAGGGGATATAGCATTGCGTATCAGCTGCTAGGGATTAGGCCTGCTATGTTGGAGATATTCTTAGTTTGATGCTACTATTGCTTTTCTGGATTCTGAATGGTCAAGTCTATCTCCTCCAGGGGCAATGCAGTTATAAGCTGAAACTTAAGATGCTGAGCACTTAGTGATTTTAGAAGATTGCATTCTTCTAAGAATGGAATTAGTGCCAAAGAATTGGAGGCAAATGGTCCCTCAAATCCCAAAATTGATCCATAATGCTTTCCCAAAATATTCAAAATCTGCCACATCTGAAAGGCAACTATGTTCATTAATGTTTATGGCTCAGTAGTGAATAAAGTACATTGCTCCCTTTTCTGTATTTATTTGCAAATACAGAATCCTCTCATCAGCAGCTTTGTCCAAGAATTTAAACATGAAAAGAGAACAGCTAATTGCCCAAAATTTTTGAGTAAACATTTGTCATCCGTTATTCAGATGACTTATTGCCTTCTAGGTCATGATGAGAATCATACCCAATAGTTAGTTGTTAGTTGCAGAAGTTAAAGAAGGTTGGAAAAGAGAATGCCAGAAAAGCAGCCATCAAAAGGAGCCTCTCTGTAGGTTAGGTATTAAATATTTGGATCAAACAGAAGGATGTCATATTTTAAATACTTGGAGCTTGAATGGATTATGAACAGAATGCAGAATGATTGCCTTAAACTCTAGAAAGAAAGATGCTATTTAACTCAGATTTCCTTTAGAATATCTATTATTTAACGGCAGTAAGACAATGAAATAAGCTGTCAATCCTTGGAGATAGGTGGTGTCTGAAATTTCTGTGTTGCCAGCTAATTTAGAAGTAGCAAGATGGATACTAAGCAGGAGAGCATTAAAGGAGGTGCCAGGACTGAATCAAACAGCATCATGTTTATTTAAATTGTTTCCACTGATTATAGCAACAGGGGTCCATTCCCTATTGCTGAAGAGAACACAAGCAGCAGAAGCAGTCTCCAGAAATCTCTAGTTATATAAATGTTAAAAGTACATAAATTTTACTCACAAGGGGGTTGTTTTCATTGAGCAAGTTGTACAGCTCTGCAATCTCTCTTTCCCCTTGCACCCCCAGAGTTGCTCAGCCTAGGCATCAGTAAAGGGAGGTCTGGATTAAGAGGGCAATAATTATCTAATTGAGACACATTATGGCATCAGGATAGAAATGTGGAGACTGTGAGCTGTAGTCCCATTGTTGGTACTCAGCCAGCTGGGTGACCTTTTCTCTGAGTCACAGAAGGAGGCATTGGCAATCCACTTCTAAAATATTGCCCAAAATACCGCAGGGACCTGTCCAGGCAATCTCCAAGAATCAGACATGACTGAATAGAAGGGGTAAAAATATCTAATTCCGATGATAGCAAATGTTATCTTACAACTTGCAAAAGTAAATAGGAAGAGCCAGCTTGTCTGATCAGCCTCTCTCCCCAGTATTAATTAAAGATGCAGGTCAATCATGGGACAAAAGGCCAGACCAGGAACCAGAGCCCACCTGAAATACTAGAACTCTACTTGATAAATGATACAGAATCTCAAAAGCTTCATAGCATTGTTTCTTCCTTCCCTATTCTACTAAAGAGAGTCATGGCAGAGTTTCTTTCTAACATTTTGTACTTTTCCTGGGTGTAATTCATATTTTCCTAACTGATGCGTTCCTTCTTCAAGGTCATCACTGTGGTTCTCAACAAAGATAAACATATTGCAAAAACATAGGCAGACTTGTATTGGAGCTATGACAGCTGCTGGTTGAAAATTATTCTAATTATAGTCCAGTGAGATTCTTGAAACAACTCAAATTATCAAAAAGGGTCCAGAAAAGATTTCCCTGAACTCAATATTTCCAGATGTTTGGTCATTAGCTGTAGCATTTCCCAGTAAAGTTGGCAAAAGTAGGAACTGGATCACAGGGGATCTAAGTGGATGAATTTAATGATAGCAATACTATTTTTCTGTTGGTATTCTTACAGAGTCTCTTTAGAACTATAACAATGGTATTATTTTCAAAGCAATTATAAGTAGTTCATTAAGGGGGAAATCTATAGTTGGATAATGCCTTTATATTAAGTAAAGTAGATTCCAGTTTGAATCTGGTGATATGATAAGAGTATGTGGGAATGATTTTGGGATATGGGGCAAGGAAGGAGGGGTGCTGCCTAGGGAATTATCAGATAAGAGAGGGCATAGCCTGCAGCTGCATAACAGACAGAAAAAGAAACTTAGAAATGAACTAATTTCCCTAATTTCTAAGGTTGCAAAGGTGATGGTTGGATATTTGTACTTTCAAACTTGCAAGATTGTGTTAATGTAGCTTTACCATGAAGCTGAATTAGCTCATCTGGTTGTGTTGCCTCTCAGGTATAAAGTCTGATAGTACAAATCTCCAACCATCTCTTTTATAGCCTGAGAAGTTGGGAACAGTCCCTTTGAGCCTCTTGCCCCACCCATTGTCTAGCTGAGGGTTATGTTGACAGTCTATTAATTGATCATTCCTTTGGTAGCATCTCTTTGCCCTATCTCCACATACTATTGCCACATACTATTTCAAAGACATTTTTATGTCATTTTCTTGGGAATGATACAGACATTGTTTACCATTATTTATTTCTGGGATTTTTTTTTTTTGTTTACTTGCTGTTAGGAATTCATGATAGTTTTCTGTTCATACACCAATCAGGTCTGATCTTTCTTAAGTTTTCAAGATCAACTAAGTCTGCCTGGATGGTGCCATCTTTTTTTGATAATATTGTTCTTAAAACTGACCAAACTGACCCAAAAGTGTATACAACTCAAGAACTCTGTATCAAGACAGCAGATTAAAAAAAAAGTAAAGAGGAAGAAAACCTATGGCTGAATTTAAAATCATCACATTGCTTGAAGAAGTCTTGAATATTTTTTGGAGATGCAAATTGGTTTTCAAAAAGTATTAAGTGCTTCTGGTACAGACAGAAATTTTGAACATTGCAATGCCTGTCAAACACACTTTTCTAGAAATATTGATAACTAACTAGCTTATATAGTTAAGAAATGGTAATGGTAATGAAACCATGATTCAATACATGTGTGGACAAAGCCAATAAAACTTGTACCAAAAATAAAAGAAAGAAAAATAACAGAGTAGGGAATGTCTCCATGGAAGTGGTTAAAATGTTGAGATGACAGCTACAATTTCAAAAACCCACCACTTTTTAATATACAATTGTAGCCACAATCTACTTTTGGAGAGCTCCTCACAGACCCATCTCACATGGATGTTGATAAATGTCTTAAGCAAATGACAATAATAACGCTGTCTATTCGATGTTAGCCAAAATCAAAATGAAGATGATTCAAATCTTCAAAAAAGCTTTCTTTTTCTTTTTTAATTAAAAAAACCAATTAAGTACTTATATGCAGTTTTGACTCTTATTTCAGTGAAAGCTCCTTTGTGGAAATCATACCACAACATTCAGCAAAATCAGAACCAGTCTTAAATGAACATAAACCAGCTGGCCTTTTCAGGATAATTGTCCCCTTTCTTCTTGGAACTTTAATTTAAAAATCTCTTTTTAAAATTATCATTTTTTCATTGATGAATTTCTCCTAATTTTATGAATTTAGCTTTAATTTATTGTTGGAAAAATATCACAGCTCCTTTTAACTGAATAAAAACAAGAACATGTTTTTTGTGGATAAATACAAGGGTACACACAAGCTTATGGATATGAAATGTTTAAGCCTCAAGCCTTAAAAGCAACTGTCTGGATGAAGTTAGGGCAGATCATTTTAAGGAGATAATGTGTATTTTATATAGTTAAAGGCTAGTAAATATTTTCAATTTTTTGTGCTGTGACAAGTACAGGTCTCAAAGGCTATGCTCATATGAGTGGACAACATGCTTGGATTCAGGAGATTCTCAATCTATAGCTTATTATTTTAAAGATTTGTATGGCCGCCATCTTAAAGCACATCTAGTCCAACATTCTGTTCTAACAATGACCAAAATATGTGATCCCAGTCATTTCCACTTCTCAACCTGACTGATGACAAAGGAAAGTGTGTTTCAATAAGACTAGGAATACTATATTCCCAGTCTCTAAATTTCTGTCTCAGTGCTGGAAAACTCGGGAGAAGCATACCATGGGGCCAAGCATTGTTACCTCTTAGAAACAGTTTTACAAAGAGAACAGAAAGTTTACACAAGATAACCACATTCTCCAGCAGTCCTCAATGTACAAAGTTATCTCAAATGATGGGATCAAATTTCTGCATGACCTAAACAGAATCATACTGTTTTTCTATGCTAGATTAAAATCTGATTAATTTATGGTTTAGTGGATATGCAAACCAAAATAGTAGGATAAATTTAGCAAATCATGGTAATAAATAAACATAAATTACTGTGTTGTACAAAGTTTTCTTCCCTTTCTGTGAGTAAGGACATGCTGCTGTTGATGATGGTACTGTTGATATCATCATCATCATCATCTAAACCTTGTTTATAACAAAGCTTGGAAGAGTGAGGCAGATTAATATATTAATTATATGAACCTAGCTTTTTTATTAGTTTGTGGTTCAATACAATGTGCTAATCACAAGATATAACAACAATGTAGATCATCGATATTGCCATACCTGGAGACAGCAGAATCAATGAGAAACAACTTGAAAAAGTCACCAGATATCAGGACTTGAGAATCGAACTGCAGAGACTCCGGCATAAACCAGTGCAGGTGGTTCTATGATAGATAAATAGTTGCAGATGGCTGGCCTGCAATTATGTCTCTGGTTGGCATTTTTATGAGTCTGTCATTTTGTTTGTGGAAATATGGGGATATGGGAAATGCGAAACAGACAAAAGATGAAAAATAACTTGGTGACCCAACCTCAGATTTATGACCTTCATGGTCTGTAAAGCTAAGGAAAACCAAAATAAGATTATAAGCAGAATCACAGTTTCACTTAGTGATTGCTTTGCTTAATGACTGTGTTGCTGATCCCAATTGTGGTTGCTAAACAAGGACTATTCATACATAGAAAGAATGGTTGCAGGAATTGGGTATGCTGGAAATAATGAAAAGAAGGACTGGGGTGACATAATAGTTGTCTTCCAATATTTGAAGGGCTGCTACAAAGAAGAGGGATTCTATTCTCCAAAGCCCCAGAAGAGAAGACAAGAAACAATGGATGGAAACTAATCAAGGTGAGAAGCAACCTAGAACTAAGGAGAAATTTCCTAACAGTGAGAACAATTAATCAATGGAATGTTTTGCCTTCAGAAGTTGAGGGTGCTCCATCAATGGAGGCTTTTAAAAAGAGACTGGACAGCATTTGTCTGAAATGATATAGAGTCACCTGCTTGAGCACAGAGTTGTATTAGAAAAACCCCAAGGTCCATTCTAACTGTTATTTTATTCCACTTCTGAAAGTCAGCATCCCACCACTGTTTATTAAAAATGGACTCCTGCTACAGAAGTAATCTGTCCCAAATATGGGAGCCAAGTTTGGTGTTCTTCATTTATTTATCAGATTTCAAAAGCACCCTTCTGCCTCACAGATAAGATAAGATAAGAAGAACTTTATTGTCGTTGTACAAGTACAACAAAACTGTGGATGCAGCCCAGCAACTGTTTGCAATACAATAAAACCAGAGCACTTAAAGATGAAGATAAGAAAAATAGAGTACCCGCATCTCCATTTGCAATTAGAGAGTACAATATCTACAAATATACACAAAATATCCTTTTTGGTTTTTCTTGCAATTAGCTTATTTCTCAGTGATGTGACTATGATGCACTTGCTAAAGAAATCATTACAAACAGATTTTGGGGTGGTGGATCAAATCATTTGCATCCCATTTCCATATATCTTTTTTTCTGCAGGTGGACTTGAACATGACAACTTTTCTAGTAGATCATATGAAAAAAGAAAGGGGGTAGAGAAGAAACCTTACAGCCCTTCAAGACTAAAATCCCACTTGCCTTCCTGTGATTCCCAAGCATCTACCAGAAGAGCCAAACAAAGGTAACTGGATCTGGGAAATAATCTGAAGGAACGTGCTCACTACCTTAACAGAGCCACATAAGAAGAGGATGTGCAGTGACATGATCCTAATTTCCAAAACAGAGCAAGGATTCTCTGGGCAACTCTTCCTCTAATGGGCTGCAAAATGCCAACGCTTTATAATAGTGTAAAGGAAAAAAGGGGATATTATCAACCCTTTCCTGAGCTTTGCAAATAGTCCATTTACAGGAAAAGAGAAAGAGGCTGATGGCAAATGAGGCTTCCCTAAGCCCCATGCTCTCCCAGGATGTTGTTCCTGTTCGCATTGCTCTAGGAAACATTGGTACATGAGGCAACTCAAGAAGAAAGTTGCTTTAATAGACTTTTTGTCCACAACAGTTCTCAGTACAATTCACTGAGGTAGAATAATCAGAAGGAGTTTGATATGACACAAAACCAAGAAGATCAAGGATGCTTGATAAAAGGTAACCTAATCTGTTGAGATGTTCACATACCATCTGACATTCCTCTCTTATTTGAAATCATGAATGCATTATGAGGACACATCAGAGGCATTTCAGGGGAACTATGAAGACTTCTATGAAAATATTATCAAGCCTTCATGAGAAACAACAAGAAAGAGACCCAAACAACTGCGGAGAATTAAAAGGGAATCAACCTTTTTTCTCTATCCTAAAAGTGCCAGTAACTTACCAAAATAACTTGGGAGGGGACTCCATGGCTGTGAAGCCATCTATGCAATTAAGTACTTGCTAGCTTTATTCCCAGATTTATTTATTTCATCATTTGTGAGGTGGAATGTGCTCTGGATTCATAGGAGGGAAGGGCTGCATTCCAGAGGACCAAGAGAAAGTGTAGAAACTTTGATTGTGAGGAAGAGATTCAAGACAGTTTCTCCCTAGAAGTTCTCAGTTTATAACAATGATACAAGTAGTGGTTTTAGTTTGGCAAGATTTCTGTCTATAGCTGATGAACAACAAAGGAAACTGATCAGAAGTAACTCTCCATGTCGTTTTTTGTTTGTTTTTGGAGTCTGACTTCTGTTAGATATATATCCTGCCTTTTCCTCAAGAGCTCAAGAAAAGTTGATAGTGATCTTTTTTCATTTTGTTCCCGTAACAGGAACTCCATAGAGTAAGTTGAGCTGACAAAAAGAATGATTAACCTAGAGTCCCTAATGCGTTTCTTTCTCAGCCCAAGACCAACATCTTACCTGTTTTACCACATGTGGACATGGCTTGGTAACTAAACATGTACAAGGCTACATATCCCAGCTATTATAAGCAATAGCACTTAAACTTATATACCACTTTAGAGTGCCTTACAGCCCTCTCTAAGCGGTTTACAGAGTCAACATATTGCCTCCAACAATTTGGGTCCTCATTTTACCCACCTTGGAAGGATAGAAGGCTGAATCAACCTTGAGCCTGGTGGGATTTGAACTGCCACTTTGTAGGCAGCCAGCTGCAGCAGAAGTAGCACCAGAGTTATCCTGATCATTGCACTGTGCATCTTACAGCTTTTGGATCAAGCATGAAGGTTGTTGAACATACTCTCCTCCCCTCCCCCATGAATTAAAATATTTTTAAAAGGATTACAGACAATCAGATTTAGCTTTATGCGAAGTTTTTTAAAAATCTGTTTACTTGTTAGATTTACATGTTTCCTTTCGAGTTTGAGGAGGTGTACAGAGCACTTTGTCCTCTCACTTTTTCCACACAAATTGGGCTGTGATGCTGAGAAGTGTAGCCATTTGGAAATTAGCTGTATTTCTGGCAATATGTTGGGGTGAATTTATTTTAGTATATACTTTCATACTATACTGTGGGCTGAGTTTAAATATCACACTATGATATGACAGATGAGTTCAGGCCAGTGCACTAAGTTGAGTTAAATATGAAGAAAAGAAATATTTTTTTTAAAGTAAGCTTCAAGATATGATGTAAAAAACTCAGAAGGCTAAGATTTCATCACAGTAAAAGATTCTGAATTAGTATCCTGAATCCAATATGTCACTTTTACCTTAAAGAGGTCATCATGGGCAAAGAAAATTAATTTTGTTAACATTTTTAGAATAAAATTATTACTATGTGGGCCCAAACCTTTCTCACATTTTTCATTTTTTACTCATTTTCTTTTCAAGTGGTTTAATATTTATTGCTTATTTTTCTTGTGGCATTGACTTAGCCCTTGCTTTTGAAAATCTTGCCAAAAAAACTGCAGAGACTTTTCAGAAGTCACCAGCACTTAACACTGATTCAAAGGTACACACACACACACACACACACACACACACACACACACATACACACACATATACCAGATAAGATAAATGTGATTTGATTATTTGCAGCTTAGAACTTAGAAACATGGTTTATAATTCAGTATCCTCATTTATTTGATTTATACTCTATGCTTCTACTCACATAAGTACCTGTGGTTGAAGTTTAAAAGGACATAATAACAAAAACTCTCTAAAATATATTGTGAAATATTTTAAAAGTAATTAACCAAACATGGTATCTTTAAAGTCATTCCAAATATTTGAACATTAAAAATAAAAGGTACATATATCAAGGACAAAGCTGCCCAACTAAGTATATTTTTTTGAGAGAGTGGATTCTGTTCATTGCCTCTAGACCTCTGAGAGCATCAACAAAAACTAGCAAGGTAGTTTGGCTTTGTCCCAAATGCACCTAGGTTGCATAAGTGCAACTCCCCACTCCCCAGTCCTGTACAAAATATAACTAAGCATGATCTAACATCACAATTATTTTATACAGCCAAGTTAAAACAAAATAGTTCTTCAGTGGAACCACTAACTCAGCACAAAGTCAAGAGCAATGATGCTAATTTAAAGGATGAAAAATTGAGAGATGGAGGGTCCTTCACTGGTACAATGTCAATGTTGTCAAACTCCCAGGACCATAAAAGAATCAACAGATAAATGCAGGATAAATATGTAATTCATAAGGCTAGGAATCGGAAGACCGTGAATGCCTTCAGTACAAAGCCAGCCTGGTGAGCTTGGGCCACTCCCTCTCTCTTGGCTCTAGGAAGAAGGCAAGGGCAAACCATGATGGAAATCTTGCCAAGAAAACTTCAGGGGCTGGTCCTAGCAGCCCCTAGGAGTCAACACTGACTTGAAGGCCTGCATGTATATGTGTGCACAGGCACACACACACACACACACACACACACGCACACACACAATATGTTGTTTATTTAGGAAAGCACCAAGAATTAACTATCAATTCACAAACCATCTTAACTCAATTTAAATGCAAGATCAATTCTGCATCCCAGGATTGCTAATTGATTACATGCTCAAAGGCTCAATTAAAAACAAAAAACATCAATACAAGAAATTGTGCTGAAGGACACTGGGGATATATGAGGGAGGGAAAAAGATGAGAGAACAAGAAGAACGGATATCATGATAAAGTAATGTAAAAGCTTCTGCATATTAACTGACTGGTTAATCCCATGTAGAATGAATAGAATGACAGGGAATCAAGTGGCATTGCTATATACATAACCAAAGTGGAAACAGACTGAAGAAAACTGTATTCAAGCCTACCTATATTATGCTAGGTTAGATAATACATATGCCACAATTCTGTGTGGGTTCAAGGGAAAATTATATATTATTCAGTTTCCTAATAACCTTAATTCTGATTTTTTTAAAAAAATATCCTTGGCTTTTATGGCTGCCAATATATATTTAAAACTACATGCTTGCTGAAATTACAAAAGTGAATAGGATAGATGAATAGTGTCTCCAGAGGTTCAAAGCACAACCTGAGTCCCACAATGTGTGCGTATTAGCATAAAGTAGATGAATTATGCTGAATAAAATATGCAAGTCTGCTATGTTGGATAATATATGCAGATACATAATTCAGCTTTCCTTTCGCACAGAATTTAGACTGTTACAGAACTCCAAACACTTTACAATAGGATTTGACTTTAATCTAGATAATTCTTGCTAAGTCATTTCCAGCCCTCAACACCTATGCCACATATTAAGAAAATCCAAGATAAAAGACAATAAAGAAGATCTACCACGACAGAAGGGTAGAGGGAAATCCCAGGATGCGGTATTTTCCATGGTCTCATGGCAAGTGAGTAATGCGTGCCCCTCCAAAAAGAAACCAGGATTGCAGTTGTAACGCACTTTGTCTCCCACGCTGAATGTGGTGCCTTGCTGGATTCCATTCTGAAGTCTTCCTGGATTTCCACATGTGTGGCTTGGAAGAACTACAGGAACAGGGTGGAAGGGGATAAAATCTGATTAGTCAAGATGACCAAATTATCTGATAATCCACAAAGGGTAGAATAAGAAATGGATTCACAATAAATACATTGATTTTCCTTTGTGTGAAATAAATGATTATCTAAACATATGGCTTGTTCTCACTTCAAAACTTGGTTGTTTTAGTGAGTAGGATTTACATTTATACAGTTCTCATCAGGGATGGGATTCTTCCAGTTCTGTCCACTCTGTAGAACTGGTAGTTCTGAAGAGCAGCAGATATAGAATCGGTTCTATGTCTGCTGCTATTTTGGCCCGCCCGTCCACCCGTACTCTTACCTGAACTTTATTTCCTGCTTTTTCAACCTCAGCAGGAAAATAATGCTTTTTCAAATGGTGCACACCCGTGCACAGCACTGCTCAGCTGTTTGGGCAGCATAGCTGATGATGTTCCACACACGCACGTAGTGCATGTCTGGCGCATGAAGCGCAAAGCATGCACGCATGTGAGTGCAAATCGCAAATCGCAAAATCACCGAACCGGTAGTTACACTGGTCGGATCCCACCCCTGGTTTTCATGTATGCTGAATTGGAGTTTATATCACTTTGGAGTCACGAAAAAAAAAAAAAAGTCAGGGCATGGGACTTCTCTGATCAAGGAAAATATGATTTGGAAATTATTTCTGTTGACTCTGCCTTCTGAACTGCATTTATTTTGGGGAGGTGGGTGGGAAGTGGGCCGTAACTGCCATATTGTTGACCCATATGCAGTTTGCGATCAACTATAATTTTCAAAAAATCATAAAATCCAAACCACCCAGCCCCAACCTGCACATTTATTTTTCATAAATGAAAAACTGCATTTGCTTCAACTGCATTCAACAATTCCTCTGATTAGTCCCCTGCTTTTTCCTACTGAGGCAGTTTCAAACCTTTTAGTGTCCCATTTGATTTAGTATCATCTGCAAATTTGACAAGATTCTTTTATGTCTTCATTCTTGGCTGAAACTTTCCTTTCTTGAATTGTGTGAATAATTTTATTCACACTTCAGTGGACTCATAGACATATTTTTATTTGAAGTTGATAAAGAAATATTTAAAATTAATAAATATTTCATTTATCCTGGTTTATGATAGCCAGTGAGTCAAGATATCCAAGGAGAGAAGACAAAGATTGGTAAAATAGTCCTGTTCCTATCAGGCCAAAGGAACCAAGAATGACATGAAGAGTTACTTCAGAGTAGATTATTTACACATTACCTACTGAAGAAATCTTGCCTTACTAGAATGCTTACAGAATACAGTACACAGAACAGCACAGTTGGAAGGAACCTCAAAAGTCTTCTACTCCAATCTTCTGCCCAAGAAGGATTATAACATTTCCTATAAAATTCTGGAGAATTCAACCTCTTCTTGAAAACTTCCAGTGAAAGAGACCCACAACTTCTGAAAGCAAGCCATTTCACTATTTGTTCTCATTGCCAGGAAATCTCTCATAATTTGGAACTCTCTTTGATAATCCCAAAGGTGCTTTTTTCAAGAGACAACTGGACTTCCTGGTGGTTTTTTTTTTGGAAGACATTTCACTTCTCATCCAAGAGCCTTCTTTAGCTCTGACTGGATGTTGGGGAATGGAAGGATTTATATTCCTTGCAGACAGCTGGTCATTTGCATTCTTTTAGCAGGCTAAGGTCACCTAGAGGTTTATTTGTGTCATGAGGGTCACCTGAGTAGTACAAATTGTTGTGGAGCAATTCAACCAAGATGAACCCTTTTCTTTCTGACAGTCTCTGAAATATTGGAAGACTGCTATCATGTCACCCCTAGTGCTTATCTGCAAAACTATTATATATACACCAGCAAACTGATGGTGGTGGTGGGGTTCCACCTTTGTCCTTTTTCTGCATATCAGAGATTCCAGGCTTGTCTCTGCTCTCTTCCTCCTGCAAGTCTGGCCGACATTCCACCAGAGTTCCATAACAAAGTATTTAAGAATTCCGTAACAAAGCAACTGTTTCTCCACTGAGTCAGTTCTGATGTTTGGAAAAATAAATACAGGGTTTAAACTTGGGAAATGTTTTATACAGAACTGGAATCCTATAGTTTCCAATGGCTGAGTTGCTTCATTATTAAGGGATTTTTCTACTATCTGTACTAAAATTATTTTATGAGAGTTATGTCCCTGAATCATTGATGGTCAGCCTCTTAGGTGAAAGATAAGATTGAGTGGAGCCTTTTTTTTCTTTCGTTCAAATATATTCAATTTTGAGACTGGACAAATCTCTGCAGTTTTTCGAACAATATCTTTTAGAAATGGTTTGTCATTGCCTCCTTCCTACGGCTGAAAGAGAGGGGTTGGTCCAAGATCACTTAGCTTGGCTCACTGGCTTTTTTACCCCAAAGCAGGACAAGAACTCAAGTACACTAGCTTTCTAGCCTGATGCTTTAACCACTACAGAAAACTGGTTCTCAAGTGGAGCCTAATGCAACTCTTTAAATCTATGGATTATATCCTAGTAACCACATGGTTAGCATGAGCACCTGAAAAAGCTTGGTTAAAGCTAGCTGTCCAGGAAATCAAGTAATCTTAAGAGAAATGTTTGTTTCTTCTTTTGAATTCTTTTTACACGCTATATATATGTGTGTGTGTGCTGTTCAGCTTCCTTCAGGTATTATCCCACCTCATTGTAGTTTTGCTTTTAAAGTTGTAGCAATGTTTCGGCAGAATCTCATCTGCCATCATCAGGCTTCTGTATTGAGTTTGTGGGATAATGCTGTTTAGCTTCCTTCGGGTATTATCCTACGTCATTGTAGTTCTGTTAAAGTTGTAGCAACGTTTCAGCAGAATCTCATCTGCCATCCTCAGGCTTCTGTATAGAGTTAGTTCCTGGTTTCAAATTTGAGGCTGGTCCATTCTGATTGG
>BLBF01000046.1:7801363-7924990 GCA_015471245.1 Laticauda colubrina
GCATGTTCTCTTATGGAACAGCTGTCCTGCCCACCTCCTCACTAGTCCAACACATGAAAACCACAGGTCACAGCATCAACTTCAATGGCACTAAAACCCTGGCCACTATAGAAAACCCCAGCCACAGAATCATCAGAGAAGCCATAGAGATTGAAAAAAGACCTGACAGCATGAATAGAAGAGATGATTCCACCAGACTGTCAATCATTTGGAAGCCTGCACTCTCAAATAGAAAGATCTCCATGCCACAAGCCAGGCAAACACCTGGGCAAAAACAGACTCCCTCTGATAGCTCCAACCGAACCCCCCCACCAGGCACCCAGGTGAAACCCAGCTTGCTAATGAAGAGCAGCCGTCCCTTCACACGGAGCCAAGCTCCACTGAAAGCCTCCAACACAAGAACAGAGTGTTGCCAGCCAATCAAAGCCACAAAACAGACAGAATAAACCAGGAACACCAATCAATCAAACTCCAAGTCCAATGAAACAGGTCCAGGCTCCCAACCAATCAGAATGGACCAGCCTCAGATTTGAAACCAGGAACTAACTCTATACAGAAGCCTGAGGATGGCAGATGAGATTCTGCTGAAACGTTGCTACAACTTTAACAGAACTACAAGACGTGGGATAATACCCGAAGGAAGCTAAACAGCATATATATATATATATATATATTCTACATATATGTCTAAATGCTATTGCTACTGCTACATGCCATTTATCCTATTTTTTTATTCTTTTTTTTTTTTATTTGGGAGATGTGCCAAGAATACCATAAACCAATTCCTATTCTGGACATCTTACTTTCAAAAACCTGTTCAATCAGAGACTGGATATTCTTAGTTTAGCAAGGCATTGGGAACAGTTACCAAATGAAACTGGTGGAGGAGCTGTTGTAGTAGCCATGCTAGCTATATTTTTGCTAATGTGCTTCTTGCTATGGCTACCATATATGAACCCAGTGATAGAAGAAAATTAAGGGGCTCTCCCAGGGTGCCAAATGAAAGGGGGAAACCCTGCTAGATATAGGAGTTTGCAACTGCTCAGCAGTCAGGTTGACAAAAGGAGGGAGTAGAAAAGATGACAGCAGGAAACATGGCATTTGTTCAAATGTGCCAGGTGGAGATACCAATATGTATGACTAATGACATCCACGTTTAACATCTCTTAATAGCCTAATTATTTCAACTTATTCAGTAACAATGCTACAAATTTGTACAAAAACTACAGGGTTTTTTTCCCCCTTTTTTGGAAGATGAGGCAAATGATCACTGCTCTGGCCACCAGGTATATTGCAGTTTAAAATTGCAAACATTTGAAGATGAAAATGAATACAATGCCATTTTTTAAAGCTTTAACAACTAAAAACTGATCCTACTTTCAGATCTGGAGTCCTCAATATGCAATACATGATTTCATTCAAAATAAAAAGCCACTTTCGTTTTTCAACGGTCAAATCCCTCATTCTCTTTTACTTAATGAATGTTAAAATAAAACTCAAGTTGATGCTATCTGATTTCTTTTTTTACAAATCCTATCATAGAAACAAAGGTTTTGTTTGCAAGGAAAATCCAGAGAAATGGAACAAGATCAAGATTAAAAGCTGAAGAGTTAGCTATAACAAATAAACCATTGCTTCTTCATTATTTTTAGTAAAGCTAGCCAATGCTAAAATATTAACCCAGAGGAAAAAAAACACAGGAACGGGTGCATTTAATTACTGGGGGAAAAGCTCTCATTATTTATCTGGACAGCACCTGAGAAAATCCACAAAATTTCATCCATTAACATAACAGTTTTGACAAATGTTGAAAATATTATGATGGACATTATCAAAGAGACAAGGAGATACATAATCATATATTTGGAATTTGAACCAGTTTGCATTCAAAACATTTCATTTAAAGTTAGAAACAGTTGTTTCAAGTGGGAAATAGCAGAGTTGGAAGAGGGGATGTTTGAATTATTTTAGAAATGTTTTGAGTGCAAGATAGAACATCTGATGTTCAAAACAACTTCAGACAGGAAATTCATTCAAATGGTTTGAAATGTTTTGGACACCACTAAATAACATTATAAGTACCAAATCAGATGTCAATAGCTGATTTTCATCAAGCTATTAAAATTATTTAAGACACAGCAACCTTTCCTAAATCTTATTTTCACTGAGCTAGTTTTGAGAGTACAGTATGTACTTGTGAGCAGAAAATTTTTCTATTCACCTCCTTGATACTATGCTGTGTTGGTTGTTTTGAAATTAGCATGGATAGGGTTTGGAGAAAATTATTTCAAAGACTTGAGTCTATTATTCTTCGTTAAATTATTATAACTATCCTATCTACCTGATTTCTTTCTTTTGAGATGGTCTGTAATTCTATTAATTCTGTGGCCATTTTGTTCTTATCTGTTTGGATTGCAACACATTTGATACTTTTACATTGTAAATAAATGCAAATTAATTAACTCTTAATAAAGATGCCATATGAAAACTTTGTTCAAATTAGGTTCAGCAAATATCACCTATCTCTATCAAAATAACTGATAAACAAAGGAGCAAAACAGAACAACATTTTGGGTTATCTTTTCTTCAAAATGGTCTTGACTTCTTTTATTCTAACTCCAACCAGAAAGGAGTTTCACACTTCTGCCCCTGGAGTAACAGATAAATGATGGAGATAACTTTTTTAAAAAGTAGATTGGACTCAAGAGAACCTGTTGTGATGAGGATAAACTTACTATTAGCTATCAAGAGACCAAGTTTATGGATCTTTTCAAAGATGAAACCAAAGTGGAAAACATCTCAGGCACATTAATGGAAACTATAAAAAATCAATGTGGTCTTCCAGATTAAATTAAGTCAGCCACTAAAACAGCTAGCAAAAGCACAGTGACTATAGATCAGGGAGAATTCTGGGAGTTGGAGTCCATAAGTCTTAAAGTTGCCACGTTTGGAGTTGTCTGCTATAGATAGTCCTTAATTTACAACCACAATTGGAACTAGAATCTCCATTGCTAAGCAAGGCAGTTAAGTGAGTCATGCCAAGGTTTATGGTCATTTTTCCTATACAGAGGTTAAGTGAACCTGGCTTTCTCCATTGACTTTGCTTGTCAGAAGTACTGGGAAGGTCACAGATTGTAATCAAATGACCCTGGAATGCTGCAACCATTGTAAATCCATGCTGGTTTCCAAGTGCCTAAATTTTAAACATGTGCCCATGGGGAAGCTGCAACAATTATATGAGGACTGATCATAAATTACTATTTTTTGTGCCATTGCTACTTAATAAATTAATTGTTGTAAGTTGAGGACTACCTATATGCTAGATTTTTTCCATCCACAAAGATATTATTATCTACCAGAAATTATTAAGATGTTCATAGCTAAAACACATCCCAAGGGACATATAGTTCTTTGGTGTGTATGTACAGTAAGTTACATCTAATGCAAACTTACCAAATCAGATTTTTTCATCAGATCTATTATTGCACACTGCTTTATTTAATAAAAAAAATCATTAAAGTAGTGGATTGTATCTTTATTGAAAGATAATGTATTAATTAGACTATGTAACAGATAGGGGTTTTTCAAATTATTAAATAAGATTTCATTATATTATCCATTCTCTTTTTTATAGGAAGTTCACAAAGCATTAATTCCAAATTGTATTTTCCCTTATGTTTCCATAAAAAACATCTCAGGAGGAATTGGCTAAAGTTGCATTCTTACACAGAAAATTTAAAAATCACGAACCCATAATGTGTCTACATTTTCTGCCTACTTTTACCTAGTCTCTGTCAAATCTGAATTTAATAAATTATTTAAGTTATTAAATTACTTTAATAACTTATTTAAGTTATTATTAAATTACTTAATTTAATAGCCTTGTTCCAAGTCTTTATCATTACAAAATTATTTCCAGCAAAAATGACATTACTACATTTATCAAAAGACAAAATTACTGATCTTCATCTCTTGTGTCTAAGAAATTGTTGCTACAATTAAATTACGAAGTTGATGAAAATTCCTGTTGGTTTCCAGTGAACTGATTTTTTAAAAAAGGATATTGTCTTATCTTCTATTTTTCTGGAGAAAAAGTGAATGATATTCAACTTTTACTTGAGCAAATATCATAGTTATAGCTAACCTGGCAGTCCTACTTTATATTCTAATTGTAGATCTATTTCTATCACAGATACAAATGTTAAGGTATTCTGACCAATATATTTTAACTTGTTTTTTCAAATATTATATACCCAAATAAGATTGTGTTTATACAGGTCAAGCTTCTGCAGTATTAGTATTTTAACTGATATACTTGCTTGAATTGAAAATAGATATGGCCTAACACTTTTAGATGTTGAGAAAATCTGTATATAATTTCTGTGAAGTTTCTAAAGTTATTTTGGATTTCTTTGACATTTTGTATTTTGGAACAATCTAGTTTACTTAATGCTAAACCCTGGGTGATTATTAATGCTGTAATCTCTCCTTAGTTAAAGTTCCCAGAGAGCACAAGGGTCTATTTCCATCTTATAGCCAGTTCCATAAGGTAGATATGAAAATTATATTGACAGTCACCATATATGTATGTGTACACACACACACAGAGAGACACACTTTTATAAAATTATATTAGCAGTCACCATTCTTAAAACTTTTGCAGAATCAACAGAGTTATTTTTGGCCATTTATTTAATGTAAGCATTTTTTATTCATTAATTTGACCCAGATATCTCTGCTTTGGGAGTTCCAAAGTATTGAATATTACAGAAGAATTCACAGTGGTTTTTAAGCCAGCAGCTATCTTTTATATTAACTTGTAATTGATTAAATTTATATTACTTATATATTCAATTCCATAAGAATGCACTTCAGTGTTTGCTTTTCCTGGCAAACCAGTGGAGGGTTGTTTTTTTTAAGTGTGAAATTGATCTTATATTATTTAAAATCACATTTTGTTTTGTGTACATTGGATACTTCAGAGATTGCTCATTTAATGAAGGTTAGTTATAACTGCTTTATTGCTGAAGATGCAGCTCAGGAGGTTTCACATTAGCTCATACAGGTTGGAGCTCTACTACGATTGACGCATTTTGTTAATATCATTGTACATTGGTTGCTAAGTTGTGAAGACAAATATGCTATTGGTTACATCTCTCAAATTTGGAATACATGGAAACAACAAATTGCAAAAAGACAAATTCTGTTTTTGATTAGCAGATGTAGATTGCCAATATATATTATTTATCAACATATGAATAAAGGTTTTGTTTAATTTTTGAATCTTTTTACCTTTTCTTGTACTTTTCCATTATTACCTTTTAACTTTGAAACAATGTTTGATGTTCCTCTAAATATACTTAATACTTAATATTAATATTAAGTTATACTTAATATTAATTAACTTGATATATATATATACTGCAAGATTTGCTTTTATTTTTTATTTCCTGTTCTGGGAAAGCAAGTTCTGCTGGATCAACACAGTCAAATTCCCAAATTCACTACCACAAAAACCATGATAGAATTGTTGTAATCTCTCATGGTAATTTTCTATCTAACTATATTCAATGGCATGAACTAATTTGCTTGTTTGTGTTTGTTTGTTTTTATTCTTATTTACTGAATAAAGGGGAAGGAGGGAGTGGAATCTTGATTTAGCTGCAAACATGAAAAAGTCTCAGACTTTCAGTTCCTGTCATGTGTCATCCAATCAAGGTCAGATCTTATAGTTCCACATCCATAACAGGGCCATGAAGTTATGGTACCAGGTTTTGATTAAAAAACCACAGGGTTGTTGTTGTTTGTGGGGAGCTTCTGAAAATTGGCCACCCTTGGGATATATCTACTTCATTATTAAAGAACTCCTGACAGCTTATGAAAGATTTTGGGAGCATTTCAGCTTGGTATGTATGCTTTTTATGTTATGCTTTTAAATCTGTTTGCTTGAATTAATAATAAAACTTAAAAACTCAGTAGTGTTCTCATTTTTTCTGGATCCAAATGAAACCTGGGTATCTGATCACTGTCTTGACACTTGACAAAAGAGCTCTTCAGGGGTTGAATCTACATCTGAGAAGGAGAAAATATACTGGGCTCATGTTTCTTCGTTCTTCTTTATTTTCACTGTGTATTACTATTTCAAGCCTCTGAGCCAAGGAACTGTATATATTCAGTTTTAAAATGAAGTACAAGTTATATTCAATGCTCCAGGGATAGAACAGCAAATAAATCTAAATACACAAACATACTGTGATAAACCTGCTGTGTTCTAATATTATTGCTTTTTACATGCCTAGTCTTTTTTTTTTTTTTTTTGCAATTGCTTCTGAAATTGTGGCATCTACATTATTTATACCAGATGTTTCATGGCATAAAATAATACTATTGATTTTCAAATTTTTCTGTAATCCTCGGAAGTCTTGCTTCCTTCACGCAGAAAAAGGTACCATCCTAGTAATCAATGGAAAATGCACATAACCCTTCCTATTAGCATGTCAATATTACATTGCAGAAATGTAATGGAGCAAAAGCCAAACTTAACAGCTCACCAGTGAAATCCACCTCTCTGTCTGTTGGCACATAACATGAATATTAAACATAAAACAAACTCTGGATATTGTCAACAGAATTGTTGAACTTTCAGAAAAAGCACAATGCAGTGATCTATTAGTGTTTGTTCAATAATGCCTCTTGAAACATTTCAAAAGGTACTTTCTGACATTATAAACTCCGTAAAGAGAGAAAAATTCATATGACTTCATAATGGATTAACACTAGAACTAAGTAGTACTAGGAACTTGCTGACTTCCCATGTATGACAAATATGTATGTCTATAGAATCTAAATTTTCCTGATTACTAAAGTCTTTTTTCTGTCAAGTACTGACATTCTTTATTGCCTTCTAATCCTGCAGAGGAAATGACAGGAGTAAGTACAGCGCTCTGGGACTTGTAGTTCTTACATGTATATCTAACAGGAAGAGCTACCAGACTCAGAATTTCTTAGGTAAATTCTACTGCTGCTTCCTTTTCAGTAGATCTTTTCAGATCTTTTCAGATCTCCTTCATCATACTTGCTTTACTGTTTTAAGGTAGCTTTGACTGGCTGTAAAGTTCTCATACAAGGTCTGGACGTACATATTTTCATATGTGAATTAAGTCTTATCCATATTATAATTATCAGTCATCTGATGTGCATCTGACTTTCTGGGAATATGCCATCCAAATAACACTAGTCTGAAATTGTGTACCTTTTTATATTAAAATTTTATTTTGCCATATGAAAGGGGAATATTCATGGACCTGCTACTGTTATTGAGCTACTGTCCCATCATTCTGAGAGTTACATAAAACATTTCCCCTTTTTTTGACCAAGTCAGACTGCTGGTGGTCAAAACATTCTGGGTGTTTGTATTTGTATGTCTTCCATTCAATTGGCATCAAAGTCACAGAAAAAAGAAACCTGGCAATATTGGATGGTAAACATGAATATGTGTAGAGTGGTAGAAGCAGAGAGACTGTGCATCTGATATTTTCCAAACATGATTTTTTTCCAAATATTATACCTTCATAAACCTCATCACTACCATCAAACTTCTTAGAATGTTCCAGGGAGAAAAACATCTAGCAAAATTCCTGAAGTCCAAAACAATCTTACTTCAGTGTCCTTCCCAACAATTACAATGATTAGAAATTCTTCCAGAATCATTCACTGCCTCCCAAAAAATCTATTCTCCATTTTTGTTACATAGAAATCTTAGGAGGAAATATATCTCACTGTTTGCAAATGGGTTGTCTGTGTCATTGTACCTTTATTAAAGAATGTGCAATGTAGCTGTAATATTCCACATGCTCACATACTATATGTGTGCGAGAGAGAGGTTAGAAATAGTATAATATAGTCATATCTGTGCAAGAAAAATGTAAACTTTTAAAAATACCTTCTTGAACTGAACAACTAGAGACCTGTCCAAATCTGTCCTAAGCAATCAGTTGGGAGCTGACATCTTTTCTATTTATTTACTTCAAAAGTAGTCAATCACAATTATTGTGCTTTTATTTATTACTGCACTTACACTGACCATTTTCTATGAACCACTTTGACTCCAATATATTTATGGATGATAATGACGCCTAGTTGAATACTGGGAGTGAATGGTTTAAAAAGCTTCACCAAATTACTACTCTGAATTTATGTTGTGAGCTACTTGATAGCACAAAAAAAATAAAAAATAGCCTAGGGCCATTAAACATGAGAATTTATCCCCTCCCATTTTAACATCCTTACTTGTGCAACTGGAAAATAGTTCCTTTTGTCCTACTCTGTCCTTCTGTCTTACTCTGTCCTACTCTTGTGCCCACTTTTATATAATTCCCAAAATTCACACGTGTAACTGATATTCCTTGTAATTGATATTCCTTGTTTACCTGGAAGGAATCACATACATAAATACATACATACATACATACATACATACACACACATACAGATACACACACACACACATACATACACATATATATATTTACATACACAAACAAATAAAAGAAGCTGAAAAAAATGCTATTAAACACCCTCTGAAGCAGTGGTAGGATTCAAAATTTTTTACTACCGGTTCTGTGGACGTGGCAGGGGAAAAATATGGTAAAATCTCCAGTCAGAGGTGGTATTTCAGAACTACTTAAAATTTCCACCACCGGTTCTCCAGAACTGGTCAGAACCTGCTGAATACCACCTCTGCTCTGAAGGGATATTTCCCTGCAAGAACAAAAGAAGAAAATCTGTGCTGTTAATCTAAACTCACTTCAATGAACTAAACTCAAAATGAGTTTTTTTTTTTTTTATTCCCAGGAGAGAAAAATAAACCAGGAAATTTTAGCCTATAATTTTCTTTATGTCAAGCTAAGAAACCATTGTTAACATCTGTCAAATTGTTCTGGACATTAAGCTAATGTTTAAAGCTTGAATGGATATGTTTGAATGGATATGTCCAGCGTTTTTGAAACTTTCCAAGTCTGGATGTAAATGGGACACCATAAATAACAATGATTTCCTGGATAACATCTCCCACATTCACAAAGGAAATAATTCATAAGTAGAAAGGCCTCTCCTATTGTAGCAGACAGAAGCAAGACACTTTTTTTAACCTATTTTGCAAATGCCATCATATCTTTTCTCAGAACAACAGTCTAAAAAGCTACAATAGAAGTCAGAACAAAGCTGCTGGTAAGCCAGCTTGATGTAGTGATTAAGGCATCAGGCTAGAAACCAAGATGGCATGCCTTTGAGTCCTACCTTGAGCACAGAACCAGATGGACGATCTTAAGCTGGTCATTCATTCTTAGAAAGAAGGCAATAGCACATCGTTTCAAAAATATTTTTGGGAAAACTGCAGAGACTTGATAAGAACCACTTTGGTGTAGTAGTTAAGATATCAGGATAGAAACAGGGAGACTGTGAGTTCTAGTAAAACCTTAGATTTAAAGCCAATTAGGTGACTTTGGTCCAGTTCCTTCTCTTAGCCCTGGGAAGGAGGCGAAGGTAAACACTTCTCAGATAACAAATAATCAGAGTTAGAAGGGACCTTGTAGGTTGTCTAGTCTAACCCCCCACCCAAGTGGGAGACCCTACACCAGTTTTGACAAATGGCAGTCCAATTTCTTCTTGAAAGTCTCAAGTGATGGTGCTCCCACAACTTCCAAGTGCTAGCTGTTCCACTGGTTGATTGTTTTCACTGTCAGAAAGTTTCTCCTTATTTCCAGGTTAAATCTCTCCTTGTTCAGTTTCAATCCATTATTGCTTGTCTGGCCTACAGGCGCTTTAGAAAATAGCTCCACCCTTTCTTCCCTGTGGCAGCTACTCAAATATTGGAAGACAGCTATCATGTCTCCTCTGGTCCTTCTCTTTACTAGACTAGCCAAGCCCAGTTCCTGCAACCGTTCATTGTATGCTTTAGCCTCCAGTCCCCTAATCATCCTGGTTGCTCTTCTCTGTACTTTTTCTACAGTCTCAACATCTTTTTTATAATGTGATGACCAAAACTGAATGCAGTACTCTTGGTGTGGTCTTACTAAGGTTTTATAGAGTGGCAGTAGTACTTCCCTTGATCTTGACTGTATCCCTCTGTTAATACAACTTAGGATTGTATTAGCTTTTTTGGCTGCTACTGCACATGGCTGGCTCCTATTTAGCTGGTTGTCCACTAACATTCCAAGATTCCTCTCACAGTTACTGCTATTGAGCCTGGTTTCACCCAGTCTATATGTGTACTTTTGGTTTTTCTTGACTAAGTATAGGACTTTACTTTTCTCTATATTGAATTTCATTTTGTTAGATATGGTCCAGTGTTCTAGTCTGTCATGATCCATCTGGATCTTGAACCTGTCTTCTTGGGTGTTAGCTATTCCTGCCAGCTTAGTATCATCTGCAAATTTGGTAAATTCCCCTTCTATTCCCTCATCGAAGTGATTAATGAAGATATTGAAGAGTACTGGGCCTAAGACAGAACCTTGTGGCACCCCACTGCTTACTTCCCTCTTTGTAGACTTAGACCCATTAAGGATGACTCATTGAGTATGATTTGCCAGCCAGTTGCAAGTCCATCTAGTGGTGGTGCTATCTATTCCACTTTTTTTCTAGCTTACTAAGAAGTAGGTTGTGGTCTACTTTATCGAATGCCTTGCTGAAATCTAAATATATTATGTCCACAGTATTTTGCTGGTCTACTAATTTAGTCACTGTATTGAAAAATGAAATAAGATTGGTTAGGCATGATCTGTTCTTAACAAACCTGTGCTGACTGCTAGTTATTACTTTACTTGTTTCTAGATGTTGGCAGATTTGTTTTTTTATTATCTTTTCCAGTATCTTCCCGGGTATTGATGTTAGGCTGATTGATCTATAGTTTCCTGGGTCTGTTTTTTTTCCCTTTTTTGAAGATGGGAACCACATCAGCTCTTTTCCACTCTTCTCAAATCGTGCAAAGAAAACTGCAGGAACCTGTCTAGGCAAGTACCAGGAATGAATGCTGAATTGAAAACACATACAAAAAACTACCAACTTTAATATTAGAAATGTTTTAGTTGTAGACTCCCCCGCCCCCGCCCCCCCCCCAAAAAAAATAACCCCAAATGTTTCTCAAGGAAGAGGAATTATGTTGTAGTTGTCTCAAGTCTCCAGCCAAGCCAACATCAAGGACTTTGCCTTCTCAACTCTCTTTCAGCCAGATGTATTGGTGGCTTTTATAGCTCTGAAGATGACTGTCTTTATTGTTCAAGCTTGCAAAGTTTTTCCTTGCATAGCACAAGAAGAAATGATTCTTCCAATCCAGACTGTCATGTGGACCCATGCGACTATAAGAACACCCTTTCAAGTAATTCTTCATTTGTGTGTTTGTGTGTGTGTGTATAAAACAAACAGTAGTGCTTAATAGATATCAATACATCAGCCTTACATATTGCCCTATTTGCATGTCTAAGAGAAACATTTTATTGCCTCAATTTTTGGCAGCAGCAGTTCATGACAGCTATATTTTTACACCATTGTGTAAAAAAAAAAAAAACACATTCTCAGCTCCTAAGAAAGAAGTTGCCACCCAGCATCGTTGATTCATGTCTGCAGAAAGCCTTCCTCGGTTTATTTGTGTATTTTACCTACTTTCAACTTCAAACAGTCAGGTTAGGAAATGTTAACCAAACATTCCAATTAAAACAGTGGAAACAAAATGACAACAGCTATTTGGAAGATTCTCTGTTCTGAAATATGAGGCATAAATGAGATTTATCCAAGAAAAGGAAGCCAGGATGAAGCCAGTCTGTCTAGCCCTCACTGTCAAAGAATATTATACCTTTAACTTTCTGTTGCATTCATTCCCTTCTCTTTGACATATGCAAAACCTCTGTCTCAATGGGGTTTATCATCCTGATATTCCAAGTCAATACTGCTAGTATTTGGGGAATGTTACATGTCTACGCCCTTCACAACAAGCTTCTTACACATTTATTCTTTAAATCAATGGAGCATTGGAAGTGAAATGGAATAAATTTTAAAGAAAATAGCAAATTGAATTAGACTATGACCACGAAGGCAGGGTTAATAGCATGTTATAATGCTGAATGCCATCTTCTTCATTTTTGAACATGCTGGTAGATTAAGAGACTGCACTGTCCCAAACTGGATGAGATAAGGGAAGAGATTCAGGGTAGCCTAACTTAGAATATATCAGGATATGTTTAGAAAGATTAGAAGCAGTGGAGGGATTCAAAATATTTTACTATCAGTTCTGTGGGCATGGCTTGGTGAGCATGGCTTGGTAGGCATGGCAGGGGTAGGATATACTGTAAAATCTCCATTCCCTCCCCACTCCTGGGGCAAGGTTACTGCAAAATCCCATCCCCCTCTACTAACCTGCTTTCCAGCTCCATTCTCCTGTGCAGGGAAACAAAAGAAGACCCAGCCAATCAGGAGGCAGAAAATAGATGGGGGTGGGGCCAGTCAGAGGTGGGATTTGCCTGTTCTCCAAACTACTCAAAATTTCCCCTTCTGGTAGTCCAGAACTGGTCAGAACCTACTGAATGCCATCTCTGCTTAGAAGGTGATAGCTTTAATTTGGTAAAAATCTGGATTAAACTAAAATAGATTTCACTGTGAGCCATCTTTTTTTGCCAGAATAAAGAAAAAAATAGGCTAAGATTTTAGATAACATCACTGAAGCTCAGGGTGGAAGTATTGGAGAATAAACTCAGTAATTCATGTTCTACTTGAATGGGTGTTTTGTGACTGGCCCCCTGTCCATGGTAGCTATTTGATGAGCATCCATGATATGTCATAACTCCAGATGTGTCTCTGATCCCAAAAGCTAGGGATTCCTGAACTCTGCATGCAAATACACTCCATATGGAAATGGAACATCTTATGAAATTTGTCTGCCTACATTTTCCTTCAGCTTTTACTTTTTTAAAATACTTGAAGGCAGCTGAGGCTGGATGTGAAATGTTTCCTGTGCAGACCATGTATCCTCTCATGAAGCTATGGTCTGTCTTCAAAAGCAACTGCTAATATTTTTTCTCAGTTGAAAAATTCTTTGTGCTTTGTCTCTAGACAGAACTTTTGCCTAAATAAGGACAATTCTGTTTGGGGGCCTTTTATCTAAGTTTCTGTACTATGTGTTTCAGTTACAAAAGCAAAGTTTTGTAACTTTCAGAAAAGTGCCCAGTGAGCTTTAAAGAAGAGGAAATAACGGTACCTTTTTTAAAATTTCATTTTATCCCCTTTTCTATGTCATGATTCATTCCCATTAGGGACAAGAAAGATAAAGCTAAATGGAAATGTATTTTCTCCTTTTCTGTTTCTTTGTTCTCTAAAAAACAGAGACACAAAGAAACTTCCTGTTCTCTCTCTTTTTTTTCTGGGTAGTAATGAACTTGCATTTTTCATCATCTGTCTTGAAGATACAGGTATTTGGTTCATTTTGTAATGTAAAAAAAAAAATAACTTTTTTTCATAAACTGTGGTCTGACCAGCATAACAAAGGAAACTAAAAGTCCATCCACCTTCTCCTCCTCTACCATAATACAGTTCAGTTCTATGTCTATGTATTTATTTATGGTTTAAGAATTAATATGTGATATTATTTCCAATTAAATATCTTTACTTCTGTAGCTGAAAGCATTTTCCTTGATCTGGGATAAGCAACCTAAAATCCTCAAGCCTTATTCAGGACACTGAATTACCTTTCTCTGCTCCCTGACAGGAGGCACCTATAGCCATAGTACCCTATTTTATTTATATTTAGCTGATACAATTCTTCAAGACAGTATCATTCTGAAATATTGAGAGGGATGGCAGCCGTCTGGCATCACTCAGATCACTTACTCTTCTGTGTAACATTCTTTTAATCCAGAGGAGTAATGTGCCAGATTGGCATCAGGATGGCAGTACAATAAATACGTTGTTTTGAGTTAAGTTTCATTTTACTGCAGTGACTTCTTTTAAGATCCGAATCTCTCATAGTTTCAGTATCATGCTGACCATACTCCTGGCTTTTCTACAAATTATTCAGATTTGTTCTTTTCCCACAATAATAAACCTTTAAAGGTGTCTTAGAGTTCAGCAGTTTAAGAATGCAAATCCATGGACTAGAGTCAAAGAATCATAGGGCTGGAAGGGACTTTGAAGGTCTTCTAGTTCACTCCTCTGCCCAAGGCAGGAGGCTTTAAACCAGTGGTGGGATTCAATTTTTTTTACTACCAGTTCTGTGGGCGTGGCTTGGTGGGCTTGGCAGGGGAGGGATACTGTAAAATCTCCAGTCAGATGTGGGATTTGCCAGTTCTCTGAACCACTCAAAATTTCCACTACCAGTTCTCCAGAACTGGTCAGAAATTGTTGAATCCCACCTCTGCTTTAAATCATCCTGGACAAATCATTGTCCAATCGCTTCTTGAAACCCTCCAGTGATGGAGCACCCACAATTCCAGGAGGCAAGCTGTTCCAATCCTCAGTAGTTCTTATTGTCAGGAAATTCCTTCTTATTCCCAGGTTGGATCTTCCTCTGATGAGCTTCTACCTATTGCTTCTAGAATTCTAGATTCACAGTTTGTATTAAGTCATAGTTTATTTCATCTGTTAAGTCATTAAGTCATGGTTTATTATATCTGTTGAAGAAGGCATCTTTGGCTGGCTCCACACATTATGTCGTGGCCCCTCAGCTGCCAGCAGAGCTAGCTGCAGAGTCAGACGAGGAGCAAGTGGAGGGAGAGTCTGGGCCAACTTCAAAGCCTTTGGAAAGCTCTGATAAGGAAACAGATCAGAGACAGAGGCAGAGCTGGGGCCTTCTGTCCTTCCCAGGTGGAGAAGCAGCTGTCTTCAAAGCCTGAGCTGAGTGAGGGGGAGGAACAGATAGGGCCATCCCAGATGCAGGTATGCATAGAGAGGAAAGTAGAGGAGAGCAAAGGAAAACAATAAACTGGAAAAACAGGTGTGGATGCTAGCCAGCTCCTCTCTGGCTGGGAAATAAATAGTGGTTTGGGAGTGGCTGTCTATCACAGATAACTGGTCCTTTTTGGATACAGCAAACAATTGCAAGATTTCTTGGCCAGGTCTGTTGGGACTAATTATGTTTTCTTTCTGTTTATCCACATGAATAAAAGACTGATCCTACCCTGTTTGAAAAAGGGTTTCTTTGTACTCATGAGTAAGTGGCTTATCATTACTTGCTAAGGCTGGGGCACAACACATCATGCTAAGCCATTTGTTTGAATTACAAGCTACAATTGTCTGGTATGATATACAGACTGAGTCATTCTCTCTGAGTTTAATTAATCACATATAAATTGAACTCCATTGATTTTGTCTGAAAAGGAATCTTTCCCCTTGCCTTGATACAGCCCATGTCCCACTGCACCAACGGATGCAAAGAGGATGTAAAATGGACAAAAAAGCTTGCCATCCATTGGAAAACGCGATGCATCCATTGTGTACTCACTACGTACGTGTTTCATACGCTCTATCCATCAAACATCCATCTACTGCTATTTCATCCGCTCAAAAAGTTTTGAGCTGCACAAAACTTTTTGAGCGGATGAACTTTCTGCTGCGTATGATGTAAATCTGCGACACATATGGGCAACAAACATTCTACGTCTGTTGTCATCCATTACACGTCCGCTGTATCCTCTCGGCATCCTCTAGGCATCCTCGCAACTCACATCCGCTCCAGCTGAAAAAGGAAAGAGGGAGGAAGCGAAAGGTACACAGAACGTCCACACAGCATTAGTAGCACGGAAATAGAAAGAATGTAGGCGGATGCATCTCGTATATAAAGGATTAAAACGGACAAAACGTTTGTATCTAGGATGTATCTCAGATATTTAGGATGTCTGGAGTATGCGTAGAGTATGTGAAAGGACAACTAGCAGAAAACCGATATTTCTTATAAAAAGGGGGAGAAAATCACCGGAATCTCAGTATGAGTCCAGCAGCCGTGGTGTACAGACCTCTTCACCCTTGGTCTTGTTCTTCCACATTATCCATTGATCTCCACCATGGATCATCACACACTCCTTATGGTAGCTGCAATCATTCAGCACCAGAACCAAGCCCTCTTCAGATTGTTTCACCTTTTCTATGGAAGGAGAAGAAGGAGACGTCCAAGAGCTATGTGGGTCCGATGATGGATCGGGAGAAGAGTGGAGTTTGGACTGTATGACAAGCTGATGGTGGAGCTGAGGAATGAAGACAAGCGTGCATTCCAGCACTTCATGAGGATGCCACCAGCCATGTTTGATGAACTTGTTGAGCGTCTGAGACCCAGGTTGACCAAGCTGAGCACCAACTTCCTTCCCAGCCTGGACCCTGGACTGAAGGTGGCACTGACTCTGTGCCACCTGGCCTCTGGAACCACATACAGAAACATGCAGTATGCCTGGACGGTGCCACACAACACCATCAGCAAAGAGGTCAGAGAAGTGGTGCAGGCGATCATTGAAGAATACGTGAAGGAGGTCCTCCAGTGCCCCACCACTGAAGAAGGCTGGAGGAAAGTTGCAGAACAGTGGTATCAGAGGTAGAACTTTCCCCACACCGTTGGAGCCGTAGATGGGAAGCACGTGGCCTGCAAAGCTCCAGCCAACTCAGGGTCCTCTTATCACAACTACAAGGGCTTCTTCAGCATCATCATCTTTGCCATGGTTGATGCTAACTACAAGTTCATGTACATCGATCCTTCAGGCAATGGCTCAGCTTCAGATAGCCAGGTATACAATGCAAGTGACCTCAAGGATGGGCTGGAAAGCAACCTCATGATGGGTTTCCCAGATCCAGACCCTCTACCCAATGACACACAAGATGTGCCCTACTTCATCGTGGGTGATGACGCCTTCTCCCTCAGAACCTACCTCATGAAGCCCTACACTTCCAGATGCCCCACCCGTGAAGAGAGGATCTTCAACTACAGGCTGTCCAGGGCAAGATGGGTGGTGGAGAACGCCTTTGGCATCCTGGCCAACAGGTTCCAGGTACTTCTCACCACCATGCAGCATCACCCATGGACTGTGAGGAGCATCGTGGAAACTTGCTGCATCCTGCACAATGTCATGTGCACCCGCTACCCAGTGTTGCAGAACAGGCTTGTGGACCATCAACAAGGCAATGGGGACATGGAGCCTGGTGAATGGAGGCAGGGACGAATCCTGATAGACACTGTGGATGTACAAGGCCCTAACAGAGCTTCACGTGAAGGGAAGAAGCAGCGCAACCTCCTGAGACACTGGTGCAACTCCCCAGCTGGAGCAGTGGAGTGGCAAGACAGGATGGTAGATGGTTAATGGATGCTTCCTTCAGCCTATCTCATAACAATGATGAGATTGTGCCATGTATGTTGAGTGGCCCTACAATAAATAGGGCATTAATAAAGAGCTTTGTTTATTTTGAAATGTGTTGATCAATGAATAAATTGTTATTGATAAAAAGGGTCATATGTGTGGCAGCTGGGAGGATGGACCATACAGTCCCACTATGCTTGCACTGGAGGTTTATCAATCCCACAGCTATCCTAACCCATCCCACAACTATCCTTACATATCCCACAACTATCCTTACCTATCCCACAGCTATCCTTACCCATCCCACAAATATCCTTAAAAGCATGCAAAAGCTTAACCATTTTTTCAAAGTTTTCACGAACACTTTATTAAGTAAATAAAATGAACCAAGTGTGTGAAGCAAAGATAGCCTGTATTAATAACTGTCTTAAGTAAACTGTATGACTTTATTAAAAAAGCAAAATGAATCAAGTAAAGTATTTTTAAGCAAAGATGAAGTGACAAGGTAACAACTCAGTCTCTGGCACTATTCTCAGTCACTCTGAGGCGTGTCCATGGTCTCAGCTGTAAAGCGGCGAGGGACTGTGGAGGTGGCTGTGGCTGGAGTGCTGATCTGAGGCACCATTGGGGTGCTTGACCCCGAGAGTACAACAGGGGATGGTGTGTTCAGGAAGCTCTCAGAGAGCTGACTCAGTCCCGTGAGGTTGAGAGGCCCTTCATCAAGGACCTGGGATGTCAGGCACAATACTGATAACAGATTTTCTGTTGATGGGCTTGGCTGTGGGGTGGAGGAAAGAGGAGTGTAGTGGGGCTGTCTGGTCTGCAGCTGGGTCGGGTGAGGCATCTGTGGCGTGTGATGTTCCTGGGCCTGGAGTGGGAAGGGCTGCCTCTGCTGTGGGAAGTCCTGGTACTCATAGCCTTGGTAAGTGAGGGGCTGTTGAAAGCCGTGGAAGGGCTGTGACATCGCCTGGGGTGGAGGAGCAGTCCTGGAGTGGGTCGGAGCAGGTTCAGCTGGGTCTTGAGAGTTATGCAGAAGTGCTGTTATCTTCTCCTTCATCACCTGGTACTGGGCCTTGGGCAGGTCCATGAGGATCTGGCTCACGTAGGTGATGAAGGGCTTGCAGTTTGATGATAGTATGTCACTATGGACCAGCTGAGGGAGAAGATCTGTACTGGTTTTGATTGTGTCCCTCATCTCCAAGAGGACAGTGTGGCTCTGGCCCTCCAGTCTGCCTCTCTGCCTGCTTTCTGTGGAGGTGGAGCTGGGGGTGGGTGTGGGTTGGTCTCTGGCTGCTGCTTCTTCTTGCTCCATTTGAGACAGGGGAACCTCCAAGTCCTCCGGCATGGGGAGTGCAGCTGTCGGGGGGGTGTCTCTGTCGTGAGGCCCCCCAACGGCACCTGCCTGGACACGGTAGCTGTCTCCTTGCTGGAAGAGGACTGGCTGTCTGTGGGCTGTCTGAGGGAGAGGGGTGTCAGAGAGGCTGCTTCTCGGTGGTGGACCTCACCCTTCAGGAAGCTGCACTTGGCCATGACGTACATCTCCCGGTCAGTGAGCTTGACAGTGGCCTGGCCAGATTTCTTCAGGTGCAGCTTGCCATACCAGGTGTGCATGTGCTTCCACCATCCAAGGAGTAGGTCTGAAGTGTAGCCCAGGCTCTCTGCCTTGTCTCTCCACACTGCCTGCTTTCTCTTGGTGTCGTGATAGAGTCTGTGGCCGTTTCTCCACAAGTACTCATTCTCCCTCAGCCATTCCAGCACCTCCTCCTCATGGTCCTCGGAAATGGAGTGCTGTTTCCTCTCTCCCTTCTCCTTCCCTTGCCTCTTCCTCCCTCTGGCAGGGGCTTCAGGGCCTTCAGCAGCAGGGCTTTGAGGGCCTTGGGGCTGGTCCACCACAGCAGCAGCAGTAGCAGTAGTAGCAGCAGTAGCACCACCAGCAGCAGGAGAAGCACCAACACCACCAGCAGCACCAGCAGCAGCAGCAGCAGCAGAAGCACCAGCAGCTTCAGTGTCAGCGCCAGGGGGTGGGATGGTGATTCTGTCCTTCTTGCCAGGGCTGGCAGGAGTAGGCACAGGCTTCCTCTTCTTCCCTGACTGACAAACTATGGTGTTCTTTCAAGATGTCTCTGGCAGCAGGTCTTTCCTCTAAATGGTGACTGCTTGCGAGCTGCATCCTTTTATATCCGTGAAGCTGACTCAATTCATCCTCCCCACATGCGCAGTGAACACTTTGCATCCACTATACATCCACTTTGCCTCCTATAGATGTTAGTGATGCATCCAAGTCATCCGCAACGTATTTGCTCCTTCCACTAAGCGTCCGCTTCGCTATTCTCCCCCGGAAGCCCTGCGGATGTGTCATCTGCTTCCATCCGCTGTCATCCACGAGGTTTCCTACGAACATCCACTTACCATCCTCACTATGTACTACCCCCGTCCGTTCCTTTCCGTTGTTGTCCATTCTGTTTATGCAAATTTGGGCCACTTTTGAGAGCGGATAACAACGGATGGAGCCACCCTCAAAATTTTGCTCATCTGCTGTGTCCTTTTTGCATACGTTTTGCATCCGTCGGCCAGTGTGACCTAGCCTTACAACGGCAACCAGAAGCAGAAAACCAACACATTTACCCTTCCCATATTTTTCCTATCAAACCATGTACCACAATTTGTCCATTGGAGGAAGCAAAGGAGGGGTGGGTTGGAAAGACTAAGGTTTAGAAAATGATTTCATCCAAACACTGGGTGCCAGTGTTGATCTGCACAACAGAACAAGGTGGAGAACAAGAACAAGGCAAGGTTTTGCTGCTGATCCAGAAACTACTCAAAAGCCTCCACACAAGGAAAGTCAGAAAAGTTGCTGCCTTGACCTTCTGAGCTACTGCCTAAACATCCTGCCAAGAACCTGTTTCAGAACATTCATCAAAGTGAGTGAAAATGCAATTTCTTCTGTGGATTTTGTTCCTCTTCTCCCCCTCCCCCCAATTTTCTCTGTCAAAAAAGGCAGAGCCCTGTTAAATAAAGGGAGATGGGAAAGATGCATATAAATGACACAGCATATTTTTGGAATAAATATCTTTATGCAATTTTCTTTTCATTAATAATTTTCTCGAATTCATACACAGAGCAACCAGTGTTGCAAAGAATAGAGTATATATTTGTTCAAGTATTTCGCCACATCATTGTAGTTGTGCTTTTAAAGTTGTAGCAACGTTTTGGCAGAGTCTCATCTGCCATAATCAGGCTTCTGTATTGTGTTTGTCTGTGAGTCAGACTTTTATAGTTGTTTCACTTTTAAATTTGGGGCTAGCCTACTTGCTGTGCCAGAACTGTTTTTTGTTCATCCTGATTGATTGGGAGTCTTGGTCTGTGTTTATTGGTCTTGGAGTTTGCTGTATTCTGCTTGATTGGTGTTTCTAATATCTTCTGTCTGTTTTGTGGCGTTTTTTTGTCTTGATTGGCTGTCAACATTGTGTTTCCTGTATTGGAGGTTTTAGTGCAGCTTGGCTCTGAGTAAACGGATGGCTATCATTTATTAGGAAGCTAGATTTCATCTGGGTGCCTGGTTGGGGTGTGTTTCAGGTATTGGGGGGGGGATATGTTTGTGCCCAGGTGTTTGCCTGGCTTGTGGTGTGGAGATTTTTTTGTTTGTGACTGCAGGCTTCCAGATAATTGACAGTCTGGTGGAGTCATCTCTTCTATTCATGCTTTCAGGTCTTTTTTTTTCAATCTCTATGGCTTCTCTGATAATTCTGTAGCTGGGGTTTTCCATAGTGGCTAGGGTTTTGGTGCCATTGAAGCTGATGATATGACCTGTGGCTTTCATGTGTTGGACTAGTGAGGAAGTATGTTCCAGCTTTTTTTCTGCATTTTTGTGTTCATCCAGGTGGGTACTTATTCTTCTATTGGTCTGTCCAATGTATGTGGTAGGAATGATGCACAGGGGACTTCATATATGCCTTGGTTTTCCAGGTCAGTTTTATCTTTGGGGTTTCTTAGGATGGCTGCTATTTTTCTGTCTGTTTTGAAGGCAGTCTTGATGTGATGCCTGTGTAGTATCTTACTGATTTTGTCTGTAGTACCTCTTTTGTAGGGCAGGACAGCTGTTCCATAGGTCTCTTTATCTTCAAGGTCTCCATTATGTCTCACTGTATTTTTGTAGATCAAGCCAGTGATTTTGCTTTTGTGGAAGCCGTTGGCTGTTAGTATTTTAGACAGGGTGCATACTTCAGTCTTTATGTAGGCTAGCACCAAATATAAAACAGAAAAAAACCTAGGAAAAACTCACAAATGAACATTATACAGAAGCCTGATGATGGCAGATGAGATTCTGCCAAAACGTTGCTACAACTTTAAAAGCACAACTATGATGACATGGGAAAATACCCGAACAAAGCTGAATACCATACATGTAAGTACCCACAAAAACTTAAGAAATATATAATATATATTTTATATATATTATAAATATATAAGCTTATATATTATAATATATAAGCTTTCGTGGGTACTTACATGTGTGCTGCGGGTATTATCCCACGTCATTGTAGTGCTTTTAAAGTTGTAGCAATGTTTCAGCAGAATCTCATCTGCCATCATCAGGCTTCTGTATAGAGTTTGTATGTGGGTCAGGCTATCACAGGCGTTGGTTTTAAATTTGAGGCTTGCCTATTGCTGTGGCAGGATGTTTTTTTTCTACATCCTGATTGGTTGGGAGTCTTGGTCTGTGTTTATTGGACTTGGAGTTTGTTTGATTGGTGTTTCTGGTTTCTTCTCTCTGTTTTGTGGCTTTGATTGGCTGGCAACACTGTGTTTCTGTATTGGAGGCTTTCAGTGCAGCTTGGCTTCACGTGAAAGGATGGCTATTATCTGTTAGGAAGCTAGGCTTCATCTGGGTGCCTGGTTGGGGTGTGCTTGAGCTGGAGATATCAGAGGGAATCTGTTTGTGCCCAGGTGTTTGTCTTGCTTGTGGTGTGGAGATCTTTCTATTTGAGAGTGCAGGCTTCCAAATGATTGACAGTCTGGTGGAATCATCTCTTCTATTCATGCTTTCAGGTCTTTTTTCAATCTCTATGGCTCTCTACTTATTTTTCTATTGGTCTGTCCAATGTATGTGGCCGGGCATGATGCACAGGGAACTTCGTATATGCCTTGGTTTTCCAGGTCAATTTTGTCTTTGGGGTTTCTCAGGATGGCTGCTATTTTTTTGTCTGTTTTGAAGGCAGTCTTGATGTGATGCCTGTGTAGTATCTTACTGATTTTGTCTGTCGTACCTCTTATGTAGGGCAGGACAGCTGTTCCATAGGTCTGTTGATCTTCTAGGTCTCTGTTATGTCTTGGTGTGTTTTTGTGGATTAAGCTGGTGATTTTGTTTTTGTGGAAGCCGTTGGCTGTCAATGCTTTAGTCAGGGTGCATAGTTCAGTCTTTATATGTGTCTTGTCTGCCAGGCGTTTGGTTCTGGTGATTAGTGTTTTGGCCATGGAATTTATCTGTGCTGGGTGGTGGTGGGATTGGGCGTTGAGGTAGCAGTTGGTGTGTGTTTTCTTCTGGTATACGGTGTGTCCTAGTGTGCCATCTGTTTTTTTGTAGATTAGTACATCTAGGAATGGTAGTTGTTTGTTTATTTCCATTTCCATGGTGAACTTGATTTTGGGGTGTGTGCTGTTTAGGTGTGTTAGGAAATTGTTTAGGTTTTCTTTTCCATGGGGCCAAATCACAAATGTGTCATCGATGTATCTTAGCCACAGTTTGGTTTTGTGGGTGGCATTAGCCAGGGCTCTGGATTCAAATTCTTCCATGAACAGGTTTGCAATGATGGGTGACAGTGGTGAAGGAGCCCATAGGGGCTCCTTCAATTTGCTTGTATCTTTGTCCTTTGTATATGAAATATGTGTTAGTTAAGCAGTGTTCTGTTAGTTTCATGAGGTGTTTAGCTGGTTGATATTTATTTTTGATGATTTCAAGAGTTTCTTTTATCGGGACTTGAGTGAATAGTGAAACCACGTCGAAACTTACAAGCAGATCTTCTTGTTCCACGTGTAGATCTTTGATCATTTCTAAGAAGCGGTATGAGTTTTGTACATATGAAGCTGCGGTTTCAGCATGGGGCTGTAGTTGTTTTGCTAAGTGTTTAGCTAGGTTTTGTAATGGTGCTCCTTTGGAGCTGACTATGGGTCTGAGAAGTATGCCTTCTTTGTGTATTTTTGGGAGGCCGTATAATTTGGGGCATCTAGAAGATTTTTCTCTTGGGATGATCGTCTGTTGGATTTCTTTGCTTATGTGGCTGGTTATAATTTTCTTCTTGGTTAATTTTTCCAGATATGTGGTTGGGTCTGTGTTTATAGGTTTGTATGTGGAGTCTTGGAGTAGGTCTGTCAATTTTGTTTCGTAGTCTTTTCTGTCCATTACTACTGTGGCATTCCCTTTATCTGCTGGGAGTATTATTATGCTGTTATCATTTTTCAGGGTTTGTAGCGCTTTGAATTCATCTTTGTGCAAGTTGTTTTTGGATGGTTTGCTTGAGCATGCAGTGAGGAGGTGTGTTCCAGCTTTTTTACTGCATTTTTGTGTTCATCCAGGCAGGTACTTATTCTTCTATTGGTCTGTCCAATGTATGTGGCCGGGCATGATGCACAGGGGACTTTGTATATGCCTTGGTTTTCCAGGTCAATTTTATCTTTGGGGTTTCTAAGGATGGCTGCTATTTTTTTGTCTGTTTTGAAGGCAGTCTACAATGATGTGGGATAATACCCGAGGGAAGCTGAACAGCACAAATGTAAGTACCCGCGAAAACTTAAAAAAACAAATATATATTTATATATATATATAGGTTTTCACGGGTACTGACATGTATGCTGTTCAGCTTCCTTCGGGTATTATCCCACGTCATTTTAGTTGTGCTTTTAAAGTTGTAGCAACATTTCAGTAGAATCTCATCTGCAATCATCAGGATTCTGTATTGAGTTCGTCTCAGTATGAACTCAGTACAGAAGCCTGATGATGGCAGATGAGATTCTGCTGAAACGTTGCTACAATTTTAAAAGCACAACTACAATGACATGGGATAATACCTGAAGGAAACTGAACAGCACACACACACACACACACACACACACAGCAAATAAAACAGTTCTGATCTGTCATTAGGAATGAACTAATGAACATTCTTGTTTGGTGGACCTGTTTCTAAGATAGCATTCTGGATTATCACAGTCCCACAATTAAGAAGATAATATATTATATCTGACTAATTATTAAGAAGTTCTAAAACCTGGGACCTTCTTAGACATTGCCACTACTATACATCTGGTGGATCACATTCTCTTTGGATCTATTTTGTGAAATGTAAGATATATCTCAAATAGATTAAAATTGCCTGTATCATTTCAGAGATATCACATATTAATCACCAATAGAGGAGAATATTTTTAACTAAGGATTGAAATGAGGGGTCCTTGATGCTCTCTAAATTTGGTTGCTTTCTTGCAGATGTTACATTTCCCAAATCTAGGAAACACTGATGATGTTACCTAGTTTGGATAATGAAACATCTGCAAGAAAACAATCAAACTCAGAGAGCAACAAGGATGTCTTATATTAATCACTATTGGTTCTCAGATCTTGGCTACAGAATGATTCAAAATATTTTGGTGATATTTTCCAGAAGCAGTAAGAGGAAACTCCCCAATGTTTTCTTTGCATATGTTCAAGGGAAATTCTGTGTTCTAATCTGTTAAAATGAAAGAGAGATCACTCAAAGAAGCTGTTGAGGTAATTCCCCATTAGGAGAATGAGTGCACACAGGGAGACATAGTGAGAGTGATGTTGAATAACACACAACCAGCACACAGATATACTGAATAGTAAAATGTAGGTTTTACTTCCAGTAAACAGTTAAGCAAAGTCCAAGAAATAGTCCAAGTCATACATGGTTGAAGCAGTCAGTATTTCAGTCCAGGGATAATCCAAATAACAAAGTCCAGTTTCATAAACAGTTCAGTAACAGACTTACAGCAATCCAAGAAGAATGACGATCAGCAACAGTCAGTAGGGAAAATGCAGGAACCAAAAACATTGACCATGATAACATCTAGCAACTAGCAACTAACAACAACACAACTAACAACTCAGGTTTCCGGCATTGGGAGGAACCACACCCAATGATAATTTTAGAATTCCCTTAAAGAGACAGTATTAAATGTCTATCCTGGTTTATATATTTCCAACCCAACTGTTAGGTAACTATCAGTTCCTAACAAGCATTTCTAAAAAATCTCAAAGGTTTGCCATTGCCTCCTTCCTAGGAGGTTAAGAGAGAGGGACTGGCCCAAGGTTACACATCTGGCTTTGTGTCTAGAACCCATGGTTTCCTGACTCTTGCATTCCTGACTCATAGCATACATGGGCTAAAATATAATAGACTAGTTTTGTGACTCGATTGTGATATGAACTCAACCACTGGCATCCTGGTAAACCATGCTTCATTTAACAAGTAAGCAAGATGACCAGACACAACTATCAAGGAACTCGGTGAAGCTTTCTTAGCTGAGAATTATACTGATAAATATCCCTTTCCAGCATACTTTCCTTCTGTAATGTTATTAGTATTGTATCGGTTTTAATAGTACACTTCTTAAATTGGCATGAGCTGGACCATCCTTATAAAATAGTAAACCCAGATAGAAACAAAGCCCATGATAACAGCATAAGGCAAAGATAGTTAAAAAAATGATGGGACTAATATCTGAGTTGCCTGAAACTTTCCAATTGAACAAGCCCTTTTTATAATTTTTTATATTAATATTATTTATATGCAGTCTCTTTCTCTCCTTGGAAAACAAGTGATAGTGCCTGAAGATGTATCTGTTTCCCTACTTTAACAGATTGCAAATACAGCTTGCAATCTACCTAGGATAAGTATACCCTCAGTCAATCCCTGGTTGGACCACTTACAACTGACTGTCCCCACCTACTGTAAACCCTCATATTCATATGTAGTATAGTGTCTGAGTCCATACACAATTGATTGGATGATGGAAACGGTCAGTATATGGAAGACAGGAACTGTTAGAACTATCCTGATTCAATGGAAAAAATAACAGGATTGCCTGGACTGTATCCCTCTCAGCATTACACCTTGCAAGAGTTTTGCCTTCTGCACAGGCAGTCTTGTGCACATCCCACTTATATCACAGGATACATGTTTGTGGATTCTGAAGAAGCAGGTGATCCCAGCATTGCAGAAAGCACCATTTCTTTTCCTGACATTTGCAGTACATGATGCAAAACCTTCCCCCAGGAGTCTGAATGGGCTTTTCACTCAGCATTGCCAAGACTTGTTTATAAGGCGCTTCAGAAATGCTGAGCTCATAGTTCAAGGCAGCTTATGCTACAATGCAAAAGGCCATATAAACTTCCTCTTGATGAGCCGCCAGCTCATTGCACTCTTGTAATTATTATGGTGCATTCTTGCCACCCAGCCTGGGAGATTGATGACATAACATGCAGTCATAAACAATCATCAAAGGAGGTGGGAGGGGGCATGAAGTCCAAGAAGAAATCCTACTATGCTGCACTGCAAACAAAACTAAAACAGCATAATTATGCCGTAAGAACCTGCCTGGGGGCTTGGCTTCTCATTTCCAGGATTATTCTCAAGAGCTTATGCAACCATATGGTCACAAGATATAAATATGGAGTGGAATAAGGGAAAGGCAGCAGAACTTGGCATCTGCATTGGTAAGGAATTCTAGGAAGTGCAGTTTCAACATATATTGAAGATGCCCAGAGAGCGCCAGGGTTTGAATTTTGGAACTGTCTCACAAAGATTCATTGTTTGTTATGGTTTTATACAGATGGGGTGATGGATGGACAGTTATAATGTTAAATGAGTAGATGAGTTAGTGGTCTGCAGATTTATTATTCTACACCTGTAAATTCAGTTATTGGAAAAGAGATACAAAAATGTTCTTTAAATAGGTAAACTTATTTGTTCCAACCGTTATCACTCTTATATTTTAGAACAAAGAATGAAAACAAAAATTCCTGTATCTGTGCGGTTACCCTCATATGACAATTGGGACCTAAACTTCTGTTGCTAACTGATGGTATCTTTAAGTAAGTCACCACATGACCATGTCTGATTTTACAAGCTTTTTTGCTCTGTTTGTTAAGTGAATATCATGTTTGTTAAGTAGATCTAGTTTCCCGCATGGACTTTGCTTATTGGAAGCTGGCTGGGAAGGTCACAAATGACCCTGGGACATCCGAACCATTATAAATATTAGTTACTTCTTTTGCAGTGCGTGTACAGTTGTTTTTTGTGTCAAATAATAATAATAACTGTACCAGCAGACAAATAGTGGAAATTATATAATCCCTCCTTTCCTTTATTGGCAACTTTTTTTCTTTCTAATTCCCATAAAAGGTTTCAAAATTCCTAGTAGTATTCATGCAAAAAGAATGAAACATTCATTTAAGAAAGGAGAAAACAATTACAAAACTGAACTGATTTGTACAAGAGTGAAAGGAAATCAACCTTTCTTATTGTATATCAGGGAATGATGTGCTTGTCTAAAATACAATCTAAACTATTTCTAAATCACTTTTGAACAATGCCACCAGGAAGCTAAACCTGGCTATCTTAACTTAAATAAGGAAGGAAGATTGGACCTGATAAAAAGTCCCCATTTATTCGTACCTATTTCTTGCATTCTTACTCATGTTTATACTTTTACTTATTATCTTATTAGCAATTGACAAATCAAATAAATAGATGATTTTTTAAAAAAGGGGAATCCCAGAGTGTTAAGGCTAGGCTGGAAAGCCAAAAAGAATACTAAAATAAAGGAATGGCAAACTTCTATGTTGTTACAAAACTGAAACAAAAATTCTACATTTAAGTGTTAAAATCATTAACACTCAAGTTTGAATCTATGACATTCATAGTGATAGTAATAGACCTTTCACTCTCTGCTTTTTCTTTCTGAGAACTGAGGAGTTGTTGAAGAGAGATTCAACAACACTTGGATGCTGTCATAATGCTTTGTTTCTGCTTCTGCTTCTGCTTTTTTTTTTTTCTTTTTTTGGCAAGGATCCTTGGAATTCTCCTGTCAAATTTGAGTTAAATTTGTACATCTCAACTCCTTGTATGAGATGGCCAGGCTGAGCCTGAGAGGAGGTTTAAACGTGTCATAAGTCACAAGTCTCTTTGCATCTACCTTGAATTCCTTTCTATTCTTAACTCCCTTAATGGTCACCTGGCCAGATTCTTGTAGAGAAATTAAGCTTGCAATAAATCTTTATACTCATTTGAACTGCCTGGATCTCCTGATTCCTCAGGTGCTTAACACAGGTCTTCTTAAAAAAAAAAAAAGTGGTAAGTGGCTCCAAAAAAACAGCATTGAAAAAATGTATTGCCCCAGCTATAAAAAGATGGGCTAACCAACAAAATGTTTCAAACTAAAAGCTTGCTCTTTGTGTAATTTTTTAAATGAACAAAAGATGTTCCAAATGGACTTTTCTCAATTCAACACTTCAACAAATTAAAGTGTTGAATCAGGAAGATGGATGGGAAATTGGAGATGAAGACAGAATAAGGCTATTTTATATAAATATTGCCACTGTAACAAAATATGTACTACAGAAAGTTCTTTTAAAAAAAGTTTTACATGAAGAGCTGCAGTTGAGCCTAAAATAGAATGGAGCTGATCAACTCTTTTTCAACCTTTCCACCTTCATTCATCAGCCTTGATTACAATAATGCAAATGCTGGGCCTCTTTTGACACCTCTTCTTTGGTCCTCCTCTGAAAGCCTTTTGTGTTGCTCATCAAATACCAGGGACAAGCATAGGACTCACTGCAATTTGGGAAACATTTAGTGATGCTAAAAAAGGAACAGCATCACCAAAACACAGAATGACTATGACATTAGTTTACCAAAATATTATTTTCCATGAGAACTGAAGAGAACTTCTGTGATATATGTACTAAGCATAAGAATTAAATGTAGTTGCTGAGCACAACCATCATAGTTTTCAGGGTCAGCTTACACATTTCCCTGATAAAGACAGAAACCTAAGCCCAGGTTACATGAGGTCAGCGGTAGCACAGATTTCACTATATCATTTGAGAGAATGTTGTTTAATTCAGAGTATTTTTGCATTGTCTCAGTCTGAATATTCCAACCTCCCAAAAAGGTTTGAAGAAAATAACTGTCTTCAAACCTGACAGTATCACAACACTGCAAGGAGAAAAATCTGAGACACTGCCTCCACCCCCAAAGTTCTTGCAGAAACAAAGGGGGAAAACCCTCAAATCCATTCTACTTAAAAGACAGATAAAATGAATTGTTTTCACATACACTCACCTACTTATATTTTCTTTCTCTGGCCATGTGTCAAAAATAAATAAATAGGACCGCAATGCTTCTTAAAAAGAGGAACCAACAAAGCATCAGCCACTTTTCTGCTTGAAAGATCTGCAGCTCAGGCCAACCCATGACATGATTTCCTGCACATGCACTAGGAAACAGATGCCTACATGCTCCACAGAGCTGCAATGTTCGAAAGAAAATACTAATTTTACTGCAGTCGTACATCTGTGGGATTTATGACATCATGATTTGAAAGGTCTGTTATAATTTATTGTGAACCCAGTTCTTGGAATATGCAATAATGTTACTGTTTGTCATTGCACTGATTCCTCTGGCAATAATAATGAACATGTCAGGCCATGGCTATCAAATATCAAAAACATCTGTCAAGAGTATCCAATCTCCTTTACATGAATGATGTGAGACTACATGAAAAAACACCAATAGAAATAAAATCACAACTCAACACTGTCTGTATACACAGCCAAGATATTGCATGGAGTTTGCACTGAATGAATGCATCACCCTCACCATGAAAAAGGGGAAAATAGTGAAAACTAAAAGAATGACATCAAGGGTTTGGATGAAGATGATCACTACAAATACCTGGACAGTAGGCATTCTTCAAGTTGATAACCTCAAGCACACTGAAGTCAAGAAGAAAGTTAGAATTAAATACATCATGTGAATGAAGACGATTTTAAAGACGAAACTTTGTGAAGAAAATACTATCAAGGCAATGAACATCTGGGCAATTCCAGTAATGAGACAGACAGCTGAAATAGTGGACTGGACTCAAGCAGAAATAAATGCCATTGATAGGAAGGCCCAAAAAAATGACAATGAATCATGCCTTACTTACACCTGTGCTGCAATTTGACAGGCTCTACTTACGAAAGAAAATAAGTGGGCATGGAATGTTGCAAGCACATCAGATAGCCATACAAGAAAAAAAATGTCATTAGAAAAGTATCTGAAGAACAGAGAAGACCATACTCTGAAGCTAGCATATTACTATGGTTTACTGGGTACTGGGGAGGCCAAACTGGCCTACAAGAAAGACCAAATGAAGAATAGAGAAAAATGTGGCAAGGCAAGGGGATACACAGCTAGTACATTTAAAAAAATAATAGCAGGCAAAGCAAATTACAGCAAGATCTGGCAATGGCTAAGAGCAGGAAAATTGAAGAAAGAGGCAAAAGGACTAATATTGACTGTAGCAATAGCAATAGCAGTTAGATTTATATATCTCTTCATAGTGCTTTACAGCACCCTCTAAGCAGTTTACAGAGTCAACATATTGGCCCAAACAATCTGGGTCCTTGTTTTACTGACCTCAGAAGGATGGAAGGCTGAGTCAACCTTGAGCTGGTGAAGATCAAACTTCTAGCAATGAGTTGAATTAGCCTGCAGTGCTGCATTTAACCACTGCACCCCCATGGCTCTGTACAAAATTCATCCTTAAGAACAAATGAATACTAATTCAGAATTGAGAAGACAGCAATAAACAGAAAATGCTACCCGTACAAAGAAGCTGAAGAAACAGTAAACCATCAAGTTAGCTACTCAAAGATTGACTACAGACTGACTACAAACTATAGCACGACAAAATAGCAACAATGGTGCATTGGAGGATCTGCAAGAAATAATATCTGCATGCAGGCCAGAACTGGTGGAACTGAAAAATAGACAAAGTAATAAAAAAAAATTAAGAAGCTAAAGTGCCCCAGGACATTAGAATTCGAACAGACACACACTGGTCACATAGTGTGTTAAGCCACAGCCTTAACAATTGTTGATAAGGCAAAAAAGTCTGGATAGTGGATGTGGAAGTACAGCAGAACAGAAGAATACAAGACCTCCAAACAGAAGTTGATTGACTTCTGAGTACCAGTAGCAGTAGGCACATTGGATACAATCCCAAAATATCTGGGGCACTGCTTTAACACCATCAGCATTTACAAAATCCCCATCAGTCAATTGCAAAAGGTGGCTTTATTTGGACCAGCTTATATCCTGTGATGATAGCTTTAACACCAAACAACATTATCCTTTAAGGCCCGGTCCCACTGGCCGATGGACGCAAAATGTATGCATAAAGGACAACAGCAGACAAGCAAAATTTTGGGGGTGGCTCCATCCATTGTCATCCGCTCCAAAAAGTAGTGAAAATTTGCATAAACAGAACGGAAAACAATGGAAAAGAACGGAAAAGAACGGACGTGGGTAGTATGTGGCAGGGATGTTAAACAGATGTTCATAGGAAGCCTCGCGGATGGAAGCAGATGACACCTCCAAATGGGTTCCGGGGAGAATTTTGAAGTGAACGCATAGCGGATGAAGCGGATGCATCACGTACACCTAAAGGAAAGAAAGGGGAGGCTGCGCAGATGTATATCGGATGCAAACCATTAACTGTGCATCCTTTCTATTTCCGTGCTACTAATGCTGTGTAGACATTCCATGTACCTTTTGTTTCCTCCCTCTTTCCATTTTGAGCTGCAGCGGATGTGAATTACGAGGATGCAGAGAGGATGCAGAGAGGATACAGCGGACGTTTAATGGATGATAAATGGACATAGAACGTTTGTTGCTCGTATGGCACGGATTTACATCGTACACGGCAGAAAGTTCATCCGTTCACAAAGTTTTGTGCAGCTCAAAAGTTCTTGCATGGATCAAATCGCAGTGGACAGATGCTCGACGGATAGAGCGTATGAAACATGTATACAATGAGTACACAATGGATGCATAGCGTTTTCCAACGGATGGCAAGCTTTTTAAAACGTTTTACATCTTCTTTGCATCCGTAAGTGCAGTGGGACAGGGCCTTAAGTGGATAAAATGCCATATCCAGCTAAACACCAAGTTGACTGTATGACCTATCACAATAAACATCTGGCTAACTGCAACTGAAGCAGTATGGAAAAATACCAGAAAAGTATTAGCCTGATGAGCAGAAGTTATTTAGCTTATATTGCAAATATTACAGTTAACAGAAGTTGCTTAATCTTTATGTTGCAAGCTTTGGAACAATATAGAAAACTTGCTGAATATGAATGTAAACATAAAGACCTGTGAACTAGATATTTTCCTGGAACAAACCTTATGGCAAGGGTAGCTCTGGAAAATGACAGATGGTATAAGATAATACCTTATATGGTGAATTGTGCAAGATGACCAATTATAATAACTTTTTTTTCGATAGTACACATGTTATGGTATAGCTAGATAAGAGAAACGCCCTGGGCGAAGTTCGGGTTGTTAGCTGAATAAAAGTCACCCCTCGAGAGTAGCCTGGGGTTCAGAATTTGCCATGTCAATGCTCTGAACCTTTGTGCAAATAAATCTGTGTTCTCCAACCCTTCGTGGTCTTGTATCTTGAACTGGAAGCAGAATTTGCTGCAACATTTCTAGTGACCGTAGCAGGACTGAAGGAAACTCTAGAGGGCCCACCTCGGTTCCAGGGCTTTGGTGAGTTGAAGGAAATTTCCCAGGCACCATTGGACATTTCGATCCAAGGGACTTCCCAGTAACTCAAAGTTCTGGCAGCAGCAGTTGGCACCTCCAAGAACCACTGGTGAAGGGTGAGGAGAGCAGGACGTTTTCCAGCCAGCCAGTGGAGGAAGAGTTCACCAGAAGGCAAGTATTGGATGTGGGAAGTTATCCCTCCCTGTAAGCAGGGTTGGAAGAGAGGACTGATCACCCTCTCTTTAGATAAAGGAAGGAGGATTGTTGGAAGTGGTTGAGGTGAAAGGCTACTGAGGTTCTCACTGGTGACTGTAAGTGTCCAGCACCTTGGGCCAGTAGAGGGTGAATGATATTCACAGTTCCCATTGGAGACCATGCGTATCTGGCTCCCTGGGTCAGGGAGAAAAATGTTCCATCCGTTGTTATCCGCTCTCAAAAGGGGCAAAAATTTGCATAACCAGAGCGGATAACACGGAAAGGAATGGATGGGGGGAGGACGCAGGGCGGATGGAAAACAGATGCTCCACAGAAGCCTAGCGGATGGAAGTGGATGGGAGCGGATGGCACATCTGCAAGGCTTCTGGGGGAACACAGCAAAGTGGACATGGACCGGAAAGAGTGGATGCAGAGCGGACGCGCAGTGGATGAAGCGGATGCACAGTGGATGCCGAGTGGATGAAGCGGATGCAGAGCGGAAGCCTAGCGGATGCCTAGCGGAAGCCTAGCGGATGCCTAGTAGATGCCTAGTGTTCACTGCGCATGCGGGGAGGATGCATTGCGTCAGCTCCGCGGATATAAAGGGAGGCAGCTCCCAAGCAGGTCACCATTCAGAGGAAAGACCTGGTTCCAGACACATCGACTGCCTTGACAGCCTGCCCTGCCTGCATGCCTGCCTGCTAGCCTTGCTGCCTGCCTTCCTGCCAGCCTGCCTGCCAGCCTCCCTGCCTGCCTTGGTGCCAGCCTTCCTGCCAGCTTGCCTGCCAGCCTCCCTGCCAGCCTTGCTGCCTGCCTGCCTGCCTGCCTGCCAGCCAGCCAGCCTTGCTGCCTGCCTGCCTGCCTGCCTGCCTGCCTGCCAGCCTGTCTGCCAGCCTTGCTGCCAGCCTGCCTGCCAGCCAGCAACCCCACAACCATGGGGAAGAAGAGAAAGCCTCAGCCATCTGCTGCCAGCCCTGGCAAGAGGGACAGGGCCACCCTCCCACCCTCTGGCCCTCACTCTGCTTCTGCTGGGGCTTCTCTAGTACGGGCTCACTCTTCTGGGGCTGGGCCTTCTGCTGCTTCTGCTTCTGGAGGAGCTGCTGATGCTGCTTATGGCGGTGGTGATTCTGCTCGTGCTTACTCTGCTGAAGCTGCTCCTCATTCTTCTGGTCCTGCTCGTCCTGCTAGTCCTGCTGGTCCTGCTGGTCCTGCTCATGCTCCTGGTCTTGCTCGTGCTGCTGGTGCTGCTGGTGCTGCTGGCACTGCTGCTGCTGATCCTGGTCCTGCTGGTCCTGCTGCTGATGATCCTGGTGTTGCTGGTGCTGCTGGTGCTGCTGGTGCTGCTGGTGCTTACTCTGCTGCTGCTGATCCTGGTCCTGCTGGTCCTGTTGCTGCTGATCCTGGTCCTGCTGGTGCTGCTGCTGCTGCTGCTGCTGGTGGTGGTGTGGAGGAGCAGCCCCTACAACCTGGAAGCCCCTCTGATGAGGGCCCATGTGGTCCTGCCAAAGGGAGGAAGAGGCATATGCGAGAATGGGAGAGGAGGCAATACTCCATCAAGGAGGAACATGAGGATGAGGTGCTGAGTGGCTGAGAGAGAATGAGTATCTATGGCGGAAGGGATACAGGCTCTACAGGGACACCAAAAGGAAGCAGGCTGCTTGGAGAGAGAAGGCGGAGAGCCTGGGCTACACTTTGGAGGTGCTCCTTGGCTGATGGAAGCACATGCACACCTGGTACGGGAAGCTGCACCTCAAGAAATCTGGCCAGGCTGCGGTCAAGCTGAAAGACAGAGAGACCTACGTCATGGCCAAGTGCAGCTTCCTGGAGGGTGAGATCTGCCACCAAGGAGCAGCCCCTCTCACAACCCTCTCTTTCAGGCAGCCTGCTGAGAGCCAGTTCTCTTCCGGCCGAGAGTCAGCTCCTGTCTCCAGGCAGGTGTCTGTGGAACGTGCCACGATGGAGAACCCATGGACAGCTGTTCTAACTGTGGTGGAGCGCGTGGAGGACTCCCTGGCGCAGTGGGAGAAAGGAGACAGCATTTCCAACACAGTCCAACCCGCATCCACCCCCAGCTCCACCTCCACAGAAAGGTAGAGAGCCAGACAGGAGGGGCAGAGCCACACTGTCCTGCTGGAGATAAGAGACACCATCAGGAGCAGCATAGATATCCTCTCTCAGCTGGTCCACACTGACTCCTCATTCTCCAACCGCAAGCCCTTCCTCACCTATGTCAACCAGACCCTCACGGACATGGCAGAAACACAGTACCAGGTGGTGAAGGACAGGATCACTGATCTGCTTCACAACCCTCCAGATCCAGATGAACCTGCTCCCACCCAGTCCAGGTCTGCTCCTCCACCCCAGGAGATGTCCCTCCCATTCCAAGGCTTTCCACAGGCCCTCGCCTACCAGGGCTACGGCTACCAAGAGGTCCAGCAGCACAGGCAGCAGCCCTTCCCAGTCCAGGCACAGGCTCATCGGATGCCACCATTGCCACCGGTTCCACTGATGCCACCGATGCCACCCACGCCACTGCTGGCATCGGCGCCACCGATGCTACACACGTCACCGATGCCACCCACGCCAGTCCTCACCCAGCTGCAGACCAGACAGCCCCACTACACTGCTCCTTCCTCCACCCCACAGCCAAGCCCGGCCTCAGTACATCTGTCGTCGGTACTGGGGCTGACACCCCATGGCATGGAGGAAGGAGCTCTCAACATCATGGGGCTGAGCCATCTGTCTGACAGGTTCCTCAACACACCATCACCTGTTGTCCTCTCGAGGCCAGGCACCCCAGTGGCGCTTCAGACCAGCACTCCAGCAGCAGCCACCTCCACAGCACCTGGACCCTTCACCCCTGAGACTGGGCACACCTCTGAGTGACAGAGAAGAGTGCCAGAGACTGGGTGGCTACCTGTTGACTTTATTTGGACACTTGACTTGGGTCATTTTTCTTTTACAGCTTGTTATTAATAAAGATTATCTTTGCTTCACACACTTGCTTCATTTATTTTAGTAAATAAAGTCTTGGTGAAAACTTTTAGAAATGGTTTAAGCCTTTGCATGCTTGGGGATGGGTAAGGATAGCCATGGGATGGGCAGGGATACCTTTGGGATGGGTAATAGCTGTGGGATGGGCAGGGATACCTGTGGGATGGGTTAGGATACCTGTGGGATGGGTTAAGATAGCTATGGGATGGGTTGAGATTGCTGTGGGGATAGATAAACCTCCAGTGCAAGCATAGTGGGACTGTATGGTCCACCCTCCCAGGTGCCACACCTATGGCCCTTCATTATCAATGCTAATGTAATCATTGATCAACACATTTCAACATAAACAAAACTCTTTATTAATGCCCTGTTCATTGTAGGGCCACTCAACATACATGTCCCCAATCTCATCAGTGTGATGAGACAGGCTCAAGGAAGCATCCATTAAGCATCTACCATCCTGTCTTGCCACTCCATTGCTCCAGCTGGGGAGTTGCACCAGTGTTTCAGGAAATTGCACTGCTTCTTCCCTTCACGTGAAGCTCTGTTGGGGCCTTGTACATCCACAGTGTCTATCAGGTTTTGCCCTTGCCTCCATTCACCAGGCTCCATGTCCCCAGTGCCTTGTTGGCTGTCCACGAGACTGTTCTGCAACACTGGGTAGCGGGTGCGCATGACATTGTGCAGGATGTAGCAAGCTTCCACGATTCTCCTCACAGTCCCTGGGTGATGCTGCATGTTGGTGAGAAGTACCTGGAACCTGTTGGCCAGGATGCCAAAGGCGTTCTCCACCATTCGTCTTGCCCTGGACAGTAGTTGAAGATCCTCTCTTCACGGGTGAGGTATCTTGAAGTGTAGGGCTTCATGAGTTAGGTTCTGTGGGAGAAGGCGTCATCCCCCACGATGAAGTAGGGCACATCTTGTGTGTCGTTGGGTAGGGGGTCTGGATCTGGAAAACCCATGATGAGGTTGCGTTCCAGCCCACCCTTGAGGTCACTGGCATTGTATATCTGGGCATCTGAAGCTTACTCATTGCCTGAAGCATCGATGTACATGAACTTGTAGTCAGCATCAACCATGGTGAAGAGGATGAAGCTGAAGAAGCCCTTGTAGTTGAAATAATTGTACTCTGAGTTGGCTGGAGCTTTGCAGGCCACGTGCTTTCCATCTATGGCTCCAACAGTGTGGGGAAAGTTCCACCTCTGATACCACTGCTCTGCAAATTTCCTCCAGCCTTCTTCAGTGATGGGACACTGGAGGAGCTCCTCCACATATTCTTCGATGATGGCCTGCACCACTTCTCTGACCACAATGCTGATGGTGTTGTGTGGCACCCTCCAGGCGTACTGCATGTTTCTGTATGTGGTTCCAGAGGCCAGGTGGCGCAGAGTCAGTGCCACCTTCAGTCCAGGGTCCAGGCTGGGAAGGAAGTTGGTGCTTGGCTTGGTCAACCTGGGTCTCAGACACTCCACAACTTCGTCAAACATGGCTGGTGGCATCCTCATGAAGTGAGGAATGCATGAGGGTCTTCATTCCTCAGCTCCATCATCAGCTTGTCATACAGTCCAAACTCCACTCTTCTCCTGATCCATCTTTGGACCCACACAGTTCTTGGATGTCTCCTTCTCTTTGCGTAGAAAAGGTGAAAGAGCCTGAAGAGGGCTTGGTTCTGGTGTTGAATGATGGCAGCTACCAAAAGGAGTGTGCGATGATCCATGGTGGAGATCAATGGATGATGTGGAAGAGCAAGGGCAAGGCTGAAGAGGGTCTGTAAACCACGGCTGCTGGACTGATAGTGAGATCCAGGTGATTTCCTCCCCCTTTTTATAGGAAATGTTGGTTTTCCGCTAGGTGTCATTCCACATCCTGTAGACATCCTCCAGACATCCTAAATATTTGAGATACATCCCATATACGAATGTTTTGTCCATTTTAATGCTTTATATCTGAGCTGCATCCGCTTTCATCCTTTCTATGTCCATGCTACTAACGCTGTGTGGACGTTCTGCGTACCTTTCGCTTCCTCCCTCTTTCTGCTTTCTGCTGGAGCGGATGTGAGTTGTGCGGATGGCCAGAGGATGCCGAGAGGATACATCGGACGTGTAACGGATGACAACGGACATCGAACGTTTGTTGCCGGTATGTGTCGCGGATGTAGATCGTACGCGGTGGAAAGTTCATCTGCTCAAAACGTTTTGTGCAGCTCAAACTTTTTGAGTGGATGAAGTAGCAGTAGACAGATGTTTGATGGATAGAGTGTATGAAAGATGTACACAGTGAGTACACAACGGATGCATCGCGTTTTCCAATGGATGGCAAGCTTTTTTGTCTGTTTTATATCCTCTTTGCATCCGTTGGTGCAGTGTGACATGGGTTTTACAGGCATTTGTACAATGTCTTGCCAGGCATGATTATCCAGTCTACAATGGGTAGATCAGATTCCATTTGCTTTTTTCAGGGTATTCTACATTGAACTTCCATCACTGGAATGGTGTTCTCTGAAGTAGTTTGTCTGGGTAGTGAATGGGGACATTCTGCTAATTTGCCCAAATATTCTCAGTCCCTGTTTTTGGATCTCAACAGTATTGTTGGCTGGTTGTAGCATTGCCAGTGGATGTCTTCCTATGTTACATGGTCCACTAATATGATGCTAAGGATTCTATTCCAAATTTTGGATCTCTGGCCACAGGAACATTCAAGATTTGGCCTCTTAAAGTAGCACTGGTAATGACTAAAATGTTTACATTTTCCTAGATATGCTAACGTTCGGCTTTTGTCATGAGTACCCAAAGAGGAAACTACAAGCTGCAATTATGACATCATTTTTTTCCAGCTGATAACATAGCCTTTTTCCTGTATTATGGATCTGGGGTGTTTAAATTCTTGTCATTGTTCTATTTGTATTGAATTAAACTGCATGGTTATTGATGAACTCTCAATGGACAGTTCTTTCCTCTTTTCCACCTACATAACGTTTAGATTTTTTTTCAACAAACTTTATTTATTTTAGATTTTTATGCTCACTATGCACACAACCACACAACCACTTGTCTCTCTCCCGCATACAGAAAAAGCATATTTAAATGGGAAAAACATGGACCTCCATAAAAGTCCAAGGGATGCAGATTTTTGTAAAAGTTTTATAAGCATTCCTAGTGGCGTGTATGTAAGAATTGATGCTAGTAAGGCAGATACCAGCAGATCCTAATCTACCAATGGCCGTTATATTATAAACATGGAATAACTATCCAAATGCAAGGCTGTGTTGCCTGTCCATTAATCCAAAATGAAAAGGTGTGAAGTTTAAACATATCTAAATATATAAAACTCACTGGCAACCTGGCATCACAGTGGGTAATCAGCTGTTATATGAGTGATTTCACACTTCTCTGCAATAAAGATTCTAATCTGGTCAAGCCATGCATGTGAAGCTTCTGCCAAGTGAAGGTAGGAACTTGAATTAAGGATGAAATGCTGTAGAAATCAGTGATAAGTTGCAGCAAGAAAGACTAATAAGAAAAGGAACACATCTAAACTCTCACATTTCTACAGAAAACTCTTCAGGATTCTCACTGAGAAAATAAAAGTCTTCCAGATTTCTTTTTTTTCACATATAACCAATTGTCAGCAAGTTGATGTAAGACTATCAGGGCCATGTCAGACCCCAAAGTATATTTTATGTTTGCTATGCTCTCCTGCTCTATCTGTCTTTCTTCTTTTCAATTTTGATAAATATTCCTTCTGGGTAGGATCTACAGCCCAAGGCCACTTTCTGTTGTCATTGCCACCATATATCTTCTGCAGTGTTTCAGAGGAATCATCCATTTCAGTTCCTCTGATGCCCTTTCAGTCCAATGGCATCACAACTCGGATATATTGTCAAAGGTTGCTTTATGAGTAAGTTAGAAAAAGTCTGAATTAATAAGAAGATTTGAAATTCCAGTTCAACCACTGAACTTTGATTTGGCTCTCACCAGGCCTCAGAATGACACTTATTTATAGAAGAAATATTTTTTTTCTAATTCTGTAAACCATTCCAACCATCTTATTATAAGATTTTTTTTTGTATCTTTGTCTTCTCTTTCTTTTCCCTGAATATTGTAGAGTACATAAGCAATGACAGGATGAAATAAACCTTAATGGAGTATCATTTACAATGCTACAACTGAAAGACATGTCTATAGTAAGTAGAATATACTAATTTCCAAACTGACTCCAGGTTCAGATATTTTATACCTAAATCTTGTTAGAGGCAAATCTGAAGATGAGGAGGAAGAGAGGGCATTACATATAGCCTGGAAAAGTTAGGTAAAGAGCCAAATTTAGGGGTTTTTTTACAACCAGCCATCAACTAGCAAATCTAATTTTCCAAAAGAAAGCAATAGATCATGGGAAAGCACCAGCCAGTTCTGTCCCTAAAGCCACAAAATGTAACCATGCCATTGTGGATTCTCTTTTCATAATTAAAGAAACTAAAAAAAGCAGAAAATAATAGCTAGCCAGTACGTTTTCAGTCTTTGGAAGATCAAAAGAAAGGCTGATACACTCTGACCTACTCATCCATATTAGGTACTATCAGCACCGAGAGAAAAATCTTCCTTAGTTGAACAAGGGGGAAAGATGACTGGGTCAGCCACTCTTATAAACAAAGACATTTGGTAACCTAGAGTCATGCATCTACTTCTTAGCTTACTCTACCAAATTATATCATTTTTCAGGAATAAATAAGGGAGCAAATGAAGACCACTTCCTTAATCAAGATTAGTATTTTCAACCTTAACAAGACTGAATGATGACTTCAGCTTCCAGAATGCCTCAGTCAGCATGTAGATGACATTCTGCTACCTGCAGAAATTTGAGAGTTGAAGTCCTCACATCTTAAAATTGGTGAAAACACTGATCCAAAGAGAGGACAGAAGATGAATGACCTAAGTAAATGTAAAGCCCTTATTATGAATGACATAATAAGTAATTTAAAGTAAATTAAAGCATATTATTGACATAATAAGTAAATTTAACATTGTAGGCGGGTGATAAATCAAGCTAAAGTCCAAAAATAATGGGAGTTCTACAGCCTGAGGAGATGTGCATAAAGATCAGCCTGTAGAATAATGAAAAGATAACCTTGATGAAGGAATGCAGCAGACAATAAGGGAGAAGAAATAACAACTTAGTCCTGAAAAAGCGGAAAGTGTGAGAAATATTTGAGAAAAATATTCAAGAAATAACTTTTTTATCGCTTTTGTTTAAAATGTCCATGGAGATATGTTTAAAATATATTTCTTTTTCCTTATTTTTGCATGAGGCTAAAAAAGAAGCAGCTACTTTGGTGAGCTGCACTGAAGATGCTTTGGTTTTATCAAGATACTTGTATCTTTTTCAGGCTTCCATGGAAGGCTAAAATATGTTGCAGTTTATTTTGTTTATTTATATTATTCTTGGATTCCCATGTCTTCTGAAATACATGCTCCAGATACTTTTATTTCATATAATGTCCTGTATCTTGCTGGCTATCTGTGACAGATAGATCCTTTCTCATATTCACAAATTGTGTTCCTGAAGGGTTACATAATCTCTCCCATCTAAATAACTTAAGCCAGGAGTTTTTCAGATTTTGATTATACCTCAAGTATTAACAAGGAACTTCAGTCATTTCTACTTTTTACATTAAAAAGAAAAATAGAAGCTACATCACCAGGGAATGAACAACTCCATCTTCTGTTGCACTATTTAATCTCCCCTGTTCCAATTGATTTATTGCAGTTTCACTGATATTAGATTGTTGACCTATATGTCTCTTGCAAAGCAAATAAAATAACATCTCATACAATTTTTTCCTGGCCCTGCATTTTAATTGTTTTCTTAACTATAACTTCTTTTTCTGTGTGTATTCTTCCTATTGGGAACTCTGGAGACCAGATTTCCCCTGCCCTTCTTGTTAAGGTGGAACTGAAAGGGCTATAATACTAAAAGATTGCTTTGTGGAGGGAGATAGGCCACATATAAATTTAATAAATAACAAATTAATAAATAAAAGGTGGAGCCTATGGCCTCATTTTTCCAGAGTTTTCTGCAAAAATATTGTGCTCCCCCCTTTGGAAGTAAGACTTTAAAAGCAAGTTCCCAACCAGACTTCTTGAAAGAAAGAGAACAATGAGAGGCCATGGTCACAGGAAGAGTACTAGGAATGGCACTAAGGTCATAGAATCCATATTACCAAAAAGTAACAAAAGAAAATGTCCACACAGACAAGTGAAAAAAGTTGAAAGGCTTTCAAAGGAAATAACAACAGGATTCAGGCAACTTTAACAAAAGGAAGATAAAATCCCTTAGCTCTGTAAAGCTCATGTCCCACTGCACCAATGGATGCAAAGAGGATGTAAAACGGACAAAAAAGCTTGCCATCCGTTGGAAAATGCGATGCATCCGTTGTGTACTCATTGCATACGTGTTTCATACGCTCTATCCGTCGAGCATCCATCCACTGAGATTTCATCTGCGCAAAACTTTTTGAGCGGATGAACTTTCCGCCGCGTACGATGTACATCCACGACATATACAAGCAACAAACATTCTATGTCCGTTATCATCCATTAAACGTCTGCTGTATCCTCTCTGCATCCTCTGGCCATCCCCTCAACTCACATCCGCTGTAGCTGAAAACGGAAAAAGGGAGGAAATGAAAGGTGCATGGAATGTCCACACAGCGTTAGTAGCATGGAAATAGAAAGGATGTAAGCGGATGCATCTCGTATATAAAGCATTAAAATGGACAAAACGTTTATATATGGGATGTGTCTCGGATATTTAGGATGTCTACAGTATGTCTAGAGTATGTGGAAGGACACCTAGTGGACAACCGATATTTCCTATAAAAAGAGGGAGGAAATCACCTGGATCTCAGTATGAGTCTAGCAGCTGTGGTGTACAGACCTCTTCACCCTTGATCTTGGTCTTCCACATTATCCATTGTTCTCCACCATGGATCATAACACAGTCCTTATGGTAGCTGTGATCATTCAACACCAGAACCAAGCCCTGTTCAGACTGTTTCACCTTTTCTACACAAGGAGAAGAAGGAGAAGTTCAAGAGCTGTCTGGGTCCGAGGATGGATCGTGAGAAGAATGGAGTTTGGATTGTTTGACAAGCTGATGGTGGAGCTGAGGTATGAAGACACTCGTGCATTCCAGCACTTCATGAGGATGCCACCAGCCATGTTTGATGAAATTGTAGAGAGTCTGAGACCCAGGTTGACCAAACTGAGTACCAACTTCCATCCCAACCTGGACCCTGGACTGAAGGTGGCACTGACTCTGCGCCACCTGGCCTCTGGAACCACATACAGAAACATGCAGTATGCCTGGAGTGTGCCACACAACACCATCAGCATTGTGGTCAGAGAAGTGGTGCAGGCCATCATCGAAGAATATGTGGAGGAGCTCCTCCAGTGTCCCATCACTGAAGAAGGCTGGAGGAAATTTGCAGAGCAGTGGTATCAGAGGTGGAACTTTCCCCACACTGTTGGAGCCATAGATGGGAAGCACGTGGCCTGCAAAGCTCCAGCCAACTCAGGGTCCAATTATTAGAACTACAAGGGCTTCTTCAGTATCATCCTCTTTGCCATGGTTGATGCTGACTACAAGTTGATGTACATCAATGCTTCAGGCAATGGGTCAGCTTCAGATAGCCAGGTATACAACGCCAGTGACTTCAAGGATGGGCTGGAATGCAACCTCATCATGGGTTTTCCAGATCCAGACCCCCTACCCAATGACACACAAGATGTGCCCTACTTCATCATGGGTGATGATGCCTTCTCCCTCAGAATAAAGCGCAACACTTTATTAAGTAAAAAAAATGAACCAAGTGTGTTTAGCAAATATAACCTTTATTAATAACTGTTTTAAGTAAACTGTATGACTTTATTAAAAAAGCAAAATGAACCATGTAAAGTGTCTTAAGCAAAGATAAAATGAACAGGTAACAACTCAGTCTCTGACACTATTCTCAGTCACTCTGAGGCATGTCCAGGGTCTCAGCTGTTAAGCGGGCAGGGACTGTGGAGGTGGCTGTGGCTGGAGTGCTGGTCTGAAGCACCATTGGGGTGCTTGGCCCTGAGAGTAAAACATGGGATGGTGTGTTCAGGAAATTCTCAGAGAGCTGACTCAGTCCCGTGAGGTTGAGAGGCCCTTCATCAAGTACCTGGGATGTCAGGCACAAGACTGATGACAGATTGTCCATTGACGGGCTTGGCTGTGGGGTGGAGGAAGGAGGAGTGTAGTGGGGCTGTCTGGTCTGCAGCTGGGTGAGGTGTGGTGTCTGTGGCATGGATGAACCTGTTGTGGGAAGTCCTGGTAGTCGTAGCCTTGGTAGGTGAGGGGCTGTTGAAAGCCGTGGAAAGGCGGTGACATCACCTGGGGTGGAGGAGCAGACCTGGACTGGGTCAGAGCAGGTTCAGCTGGGTCTTGAGGGTTATGCAGAAGTGCTGTGATCTTTTGATTCATCACCTGGTATTGGGCCTCGGGCATGTCCAAGAGGGTCTGGCTCACGTAGGCGATGAAGGGCTTCCAGTCCGAGGATGGTATGTTGCTGTGGACCAGCTGAGAGAGAAGTTCTGTGCTGGTCTTGATTGTGTCCCTGATCTCCAACAGGACAGTGTGGCTCTGGCCCTCCAGTCTGCCTCTCTGCCTGCATCCTGTGGAGCTGGGTGTGGGTGTGGGTTGGTCTCTGGTGGCTGCCGCTTCTTGCTCCATTTGTTACAGGGGATCCTCCAAGTCCTCCGGCATGGGGAGTCCAGTTGTCAGGGGGGTCTCTGCCATGGGACCCTCCAAAGACACCTGCCTGGACAGGGCAGCTGTCTCCTGGCTGGAAGAGGACTGGCTGTCTGTGGGCTGTCTGAGGGAGAGGGGTGTCAAAGGGGCTGCTCCTCGTTGGCAGACCTCACCCTCCAGGAAGCTGTACTTGGCCATGACATACATCTCCCGGTCAGTGAGCTTGACAGTGGCCTGCCCAGATTTCTTGAGGTGTAGCTTGCCATACCAGGTGTGCATGTGCTTCCACCATCCCAGGAGTACATCTGCAGTGTAGCCCAGGCTCTCTGCCTTGTCTGTCCAAGCTGCCTGCTTCTTCTTGGTGTCACAATAGAGTCTGTGGCCCTTTCTCCACAGGTACTCATTCTCCCTCAGCCATTCCAGCACCTCCTCCTCATGATCCTCGGAAACAGTGTACTGTTTCCTCTCTCCCTTCTCTTTCCCTTGCCTCTTCCTCCCTCTGGCAGGTGCTTCAGCAGCAGGGACTTCAGGGGCTTGAGCAGCAGGGCTTTGAGGGCCTTGGGGCTGGTCTACCACAGCAGCAGCAGTAGCAGCAGCACCAGAACCAGCATCAGCACCAGCAGAAGAAGCACCAGCAGCACCAGCAGCACCAGCAGCAGGAGAAGCACCAGCAGCACCAGCAGCACCAGCAGCACCAGCAGCACCAGCAGCAGCACCAGCAGCTTCAGAGTCAGTGCCAGGGGGTGGGATGGTGGTTCTGTCCTTCTTGCCAGGGCTGGCAGGAGTAGGCACAGGCTTTCTCTTCTTCCCTGACTGACAAACCATGGTGTTATTTGAAAATGTCTGTGGCAGCACATCTTTCCTCTGAATGCTGACTGCGTGCGAGCTGCATCCTTTTATATCTGCAGAACTGATGCAATTCAGCCTCTCTGCATGCACGGTGAATGCTTTGCATCCGATATATATCCGCTATGCATCCGCTTTGCTTCCTATAGGCGTCTATGATGCATCAGTGTCATCCGCTATGCATCTGCCCCTTCCGCCATGCGTCCGCTTCGCAATTCTCCCCTGGAAGCCCTTCAGATGTGTCATCCACTTCCATCCGCTAGGCTTCCTATGAACATCCATTTAACATCCCTGCTACGTACTATCCCCGTCCGTTCCTTTCCATTCTTTTCCATTCTGTTTATGCAAATTTGGGCCACTATTTGGAGTGGATGACAACGGATGGAGCCACCCCTGAAATTTTGCTCGTCCGCTGTGCCCTTTTTGCATACGTTTTGCATTCATTGGCCAGTGGAACCCAACCTTAATATAGGAGACATTGGAAATACATTTCCCAAGTATCTTTCCTAAACTAAAGCCTTTGAGGCAATTACAGGAACAGCAGAAAGTAACTAAATGCTTTTCCCAAAATAAAGTTAACCTGTGGGCTCTATAAAGATAAGAACAAGCATAGAGTCCAAATTCCATTTTGCTTAGAAATGTACTGAGCTAACAAACATAGTTTGCTTGGTCATTGTTTCCTAGATAAACAATAATTAGCAGCATTCACACAACAGCAAGTTCATTGTTTATAAACCAAAATAATATAAATTGCAAATAAATCACATTATGCCTTAGTCTGATGTGCCTGTTCTGACAATAATTTAAACTCTTAGAAACAGATGGTAAAGAAACCTAGCAAGATTATGTTTTTCATTCCAGAACTACAAGAATAGGTGATGAGGCAGTATATACTGGCTGCTGCCAGACCTATTTGCTGAAAAATTGAGCATAGGAATAAACAACATTATAAACAAAAAATGCTCCTAGCATTAATCTCCTAGCAAATATCAGGAACACATTTTTGCTCTCACTAAATATCTGCTATCAAAAGCATCTTCACTTTTTACATCAACAAAAAATATTTTATTTTAAACACTGAAGCACTAAATCAACATAGGACCAAGGAACTATTTAAAAAACATTCAATTTAATTAGCATCTCTTAGTCTAAAAATAAATAAGACAAAACTTGCATATTCAGAAGCCAAGAATAGAGACACCTTTTTTCCTTAAAAAGGGATTTTGTTATCCTTTAAATAAAAATAATATTTATGCCCAATCTTTATGTAGATGCTATCACTACTTCATCCACCCAATTATAAAAATCAAATAACAGGCTTTGTTTTGTAGCCACCCTACCAACACAAAAACTTAGCAAAAACAAACATATGTTCTGAAACACTGAAAACATCCATTTTAGTGTTTTTGCTTTTTAATTAAAGCATGTTATATATCTTTAATCCTGGCACAAACAGTCTCTTTTACTTATGAGTCTTGCAATTGGTCCTTGTTATGTTTTGAATCTTGAATGATAGATCTCTTGAGAGTACTGATTCATTTCTCTTGGACTATGAACTTCATTCTCTCATCTTCTCAATGTTCATCTGGAACATCACCTAGGCCTTAAATTAATTTGGCTTTTAACTTCTGGACCAACTTATTGATTATTCATTTAGGTGTCCCTCTTGCTACAATGAACTCATTCTGAAATTAAATTTAAATCTGTACAACTGCAGTGGCCATTCTCAATCTCTAACTTTGACCTTGGACCAGGTATAATGCAAGCATCAATACTACAAATGACCTGCAATGTTTTGCTCTTTAGGGGACTATTTACAAGAAATCAAAGAGAAAAACTAGCAGAAAGAGCACAGTCAGCTCATGCTGCAGAGAACCACAGTGCAATATAAATTAGGCAAAAAAGTAAAAACATAAAGGATTATTATCTGCCTCTGGCTTAATCTTGGTGGCCTAAAACTTTTCATATAACAAAAACCTCTGCATACAGAAAGCCTCAGCTTAAGCCCATGTCACACTGCCCAACAGATGCAAAAAGGAGAAAACGGACGAGGAAAATGTTCCATCCGTTGTTATCCGCTCTCAAAAGGGGCAAAAATTTGCATAACCGGATCGGATAACACGGACGCGGGGAGGACGCAGGGTGGATGCAAAGCAGATGCGGAATGGAAGCCCAGTGGATGGAAGCTGATGGGAGTGGATGGCACATCCGCTAAGGCTTCTGGGGGGTCTCAGCAAAGCGGACGCGGAATGGATACAGCGGATGCACAGCGGATGCACAGCGGATGCACAGCAGATGCAGAGCGGAAGCCTAATGGATGCCTGGAGTTAATTGCGCATGCGGGAAGGATGCATTGCATTAGCCCCACGGATATAACGGAAGCAGCTCGGAAGCAGGTCGCCATTCAGAGGAAAGACCTGCTGCTGGACGGATTGGCTGCCTTGCCTGCCCTGCCTGCATGTCTGCCTGCAAGCCTTGGTGCCAGCCTTGGTGCCAGCCTGCCTGCAAGCCTTGCTGTCAGCTGGTCTGCCTGCCAGCCTTGCTGCCTGCCTGCCTGCCAGCCTCCCTGCCAGCCTTGGTTCATGTCTGCCTGCCAGCCTTGGTGCCTGCCTGCCTGCCAGCCTCCATGCCAGCCTTGGTGCCTGCCTCCCTGCCAGCCTTGGTGCCAGCCTTGGTGCCAGCCTTCCTGCAAGCCTTGGTGCCTGCCTGCCTGCCAGCCTTGGTGCCTGCCTGCCTGCAAGCCTTCCTGCCAGCCTTCCTGCAAGCCTTAGTTCCTGCCAGCCTCCCTGCCAGCCAGCAACCCCACAACCATACGGAAGCACAGAAAGCCTCAGCCATCTGCTGCCAGCCCTTGCAAGAGGGACAGGGCTATCATCCCGCCCCCTGGCCCTCACTCTGGTTCTGCTGGGGCTTCTGCAGCACGGGCTCGCTCTTCTGGGACTGGGGCTTCTGCTGCTTCTGCTTCTGGAGGAGCTGATGAAAAGCACTCCAGCACCAGCCACCTCCACAGCACCTGCACCCTTCACCCCTGAGACTGAGCGACCAAGAGGAGTGCCAGAGACTCATTTTTGTTTTATAGCTTGTTGTTAATAAAGTCTGTTTATGATTCACACACTTGCTTCATTTCTTTTTTTTAATAAAGTCTTGGTGGAAACTTTTAGAAATGGTTTAAGCCTTTGCATGCTTGTGGGATGGGTAAGGATAGCTTTGGAATGGGTTAGGATACCTGTGGTATGGGTAGTAGCTGTGGGATGGGTTAGGATAGCAGTGGGATAGATAAACCTCCAGTTCAAGCATAGTGGGACTGTATGGTCCACCCTCCCAGGTGCCACACCTATGGCCCTTTATTATCAATAATAATGTAATAATTATCCACACATGTCAACATAAACACAACTCTTTATTAAATGCCCTGTTCATTGTAGGCCAACTAAACATACAAGGCCCAATCTCATCCGTGTGATGAGACAGGCTGAAGGAAGCATCCATTAAGCATCTACCATCCTGTCTTGCCACTCCACTGCTCCAGCTAGGGAGTTGCACCAGTGTTTCAGGAGTTTCACTGCTTCTTCGCCTCATGTGAGGCTCTGTTGGGGCCTTGCACATCCTCAGTATCTGTCAGGTTTTGCCCTTGCCTCCATTCCCCAGGCTCCATTTCCCCATTGCCTTGTTGGAGGTCCATGAGACTGTTCTGCAACACTGGGTAGCGGGTGTGCATGAGATTGTGCATGATGCAGCAAGCTTCCATGATCCTCCTCATGGTCTCTGGGCTATGCTGCATGTTGGTGAGAAGTACCTGGAACCTGTTGGCCAGGATGCCAAAGGCGTTCTGCACCACCCGTCTTGCCCTGAACAGCCTGTAGTTGAAGATCTTCTCTTCACGGGTGAGGTATTTGGAGGTGTAGGGCTTCATGAGGTAGGTTGTGAGGGAGAAGGCGTCATCCCCCACGATGAAGTAGGGCACATCTTGCTTGTCGTTGGGCAGCAAGTCTGGATCTGGGAAGCCCACCATGAGGTTGCCTTCCAGCCCACCCTTGAGGTCACTGGCATTGTATACCTGGGCATCTGAAGATGACCCACTGCCTGGAGCATCGATGTACATGAACTTGTAGTCAGCATCAACCATGGCGAAGAGGATGATGCTGAAGAAGCCCTTGTAGTTGTGATAAGTGGACTCCAACTTGGCTGGAGCTTTGCAGGCCACGTGCTTCCCATCTATGGCTCCAACGGTGTGGGGGAAGTTCCACCTCTGATACCACTGCTCTGCAACTTTCTTCCATCCTTCATCAGTGGAGGGGTACTGGAGGAGCTCCTCCTTGTATTCTTCGATGATGGCCTGCGCCACTTCTCTGACCACAATGCTGATGGTGTTGGGTGGCACCCTCCAGCAGTACTGCATGCTCCTGTAGGTGGTCCCTGAGGCCAGGTGGCGCAGAGTGAGTGCCACCTTGAGCCCAGGTTCCAGGCTGGGCCAGAAGTTGGTTTTTGTCTTGGTCAACCTGGGTGTCAGCTGCTGCACAACTTCGTCAAACATGGCTGGAGGCATCCTCATGAAGTTCTGGAACGCCCGAGTGTCTTCGCTCCTGAGCTCCACCATCAGCTTGTTGTAAGTCCGTCCTCTGCTCTTCTGGCGAACCATCTTTGGACCCAGACTTTTTTTGGGTGCCTCCTTTTCTTCCCGTAGTAGAGTTCACAGAGCCTGTAGATGGTTTCACACTGTTGCAGAAGGATGGTGGCTGCCGAAAGGACTTTGTCGCAATCCACAGTGGACATGACTGGATGCTGTGGAAGAGGAAGAGTCAGATGAAGGCTGCAGAGGTCTGCACAGCTTGGCTGCTGTTCTGAAAGTGAGATGCAGGCGAGTTGCTCCCCCTTTTTATAGGCAGTATAGGTGTCTCTTTGCATCCTCTAGGCATCCTCTAGGCATCCTCTAGACATCCTCTAGACATCCTTAATATCTGAGATAGGTCCCCTCTGCGAACATTTTTTCCGTTTTAAACGCTTTGTTTCTGTGCTGCATCCGTGCTGCATCCGTTCTGCATCCGTTCCGCTTCCTCCCTGCGTCTGGGCGGATGCGAGTTGCGCGGATGCGTAGCGGATGCCTAGAAGATATAGCGGATGCATAACGGATGCGTAACGGATGCGTAGCAGATGCAGAATGAATTGGATACATTTTCCGCGCAAAAGTTTTGGGCAGCCCAAAACTTTTGGAGCGGATGAAACGTCCATAAACGGATTCTGGATGGATAGAGAGGAAGCAAAATGGAGGCAGTGAGTACATCGCGTTTTCCAATGGATGGCAAGCTTTTTTGTCCATCCTCTTTGCATCCGTTGGTTCAATGTGACATGGGCTTTAGTGACATCTTTTACATACAAAAATATTTGTTATCTGTGCCAGCCAGACTCACATCTGTGAGATGGACAATTGCTTTGTAAGATTGTTATCAACAACAATAAAGAATATGAAGTTCAGAAATGCATGTGTCCACAAAAATGGACCTACTAAGAAGGCAAATTAGCACTTTAAATTCTTAAGTCAACATTTTTTTTTAAGTTCTATGCATATACTAGACAATTTTACTACATAGGTTAGTGCAGTTAATGAACAGCTCTTGAGCCGGTGACTGAGAAATCTGTGTAACGTTCATAAAAATCTGACTGCTGAAATGTTTGCTTTTCAATGAGATTTCTTGTGTTTTCAAGACTTGTGTTTTATTATATACGTTTTCTCTTCTAATTTTCATGCAAATCAGAGGGAGTGACTAGTTCTATTCCTCAAAAAAGTGAAACTTAATTAGACCCCAGAAATGACCTTACAAAACATCTGTTTATGTTTTCTTTTGTTCATTCAACATTATCTCTGCATATATTCTATTAACTGTAGTGTGGAAACATTTGCTAAAATGCAATAGCAGCTGTCTACTGAATGAGGGAATTCATGACAAACTGCAAATTTATATATTTGAAGCTTGCAAATATCTACATCTGTGCATCAGCAGGAAGATGTGCATGTTTCCATTTTTGTCCAATTAATCTCTGTCAACATTAGAATACTAGCAAAATGCATTTGCCATACCCCAAGGCAAAGCAAATAAAACAAAAGAATAAAGTCTTTGTGTTAAGGAAAGGCCAGGGTTGTTAAACCAACAAAGGCAGAAAAATGAAATTGTTATCAAAAATATTCCTCCTCACCTCTTTTTAATAAATATTTTTCTTATCTTGCCTGATACCTCAGGACATTGTTCTCAGTGGAGCATCTGGATTTTAAAAAAATCTTTTCCATGTCTTGTTAATTTTTTTGCTGGCAATGAAACAAAATCAAGCCAAACCTGGAATATGTATATTCCATTTTTATAGACCATTTTATATACCATTTTTATATACCATTTTTCCAATGTAGCTTACACTGCAGACTTTAACAAAAAAAATGGGGCAATTTCTAACCTTTGTTAAGACATGTTTGAACATAGGTGGGTTATCTGATACTTCTCAGGTTCATGATGCCCACAACACTTTCACAGATTTTATTTATAATGTGTCTTCTTTTCTAACTGCCAAGCAAAGTACCAACCCTCAGGACTGGCATGGGCCCCACTAAACCTTTAAAAGATTGCTTGATAAATAAACATGGCAGGCATCTACAGCTTCGAGTTTTGGTTGGAAAAGCACCACTTCTGTAAAAGAGAAAGGTAAACCTGGGCCACCAATGATTTTGGAGACTTTGGAAGAGTAATGTGAGTGACTACTTTGTCCTCTGGTCACTAGGTGTTCATCTGCTCCTTGGGCAGCCTTTTTGTGACTGATTCCACAAAACAGTCTTTTCATCTGAAATGTATCCAGTGCTCCAAAAGAACAGAGATACTTTTGCTGTCTTCAAAAAGCCATTCTCCCATATCTTCATCAATACCTACTGGAGAAATTCTTCCCTATCACTGACATGTTTGACCAATTTAGTGAAGGACTCGGCATGCTGGATGACATATGAAGGCACAATTTTTCACTGTTAGGGATGAAGAAACTGAGTGCCAGAATGTGAGCAGAACTCTGAAGAGAGGTTATGCTGCTGTCAGCAAGAATTTTGCTATTGAATAAATATCCTCCATTCCTAAAACCGCACAAAAACATGATGGCCACACAAAAACAGACAAAATGCTCTCTATTGCTTGTAGAATACTTTGCAGAAGGACTGAGGAAGGGGGTGAATTACTGAAATAAGATATGACCATTTTGCTCATCTCCCAATTAAACAAGCCACCATTATAAATCTAAGTGGAAATATCCAAGGGCAAACTTTACATGTTTATAGGTACTCAAATATGCATGTGTTTGGATGTCAGTGTGCATTCTTTTATATTCCTATTATTTCCTATTTCCGGGACCCAAAAAACATCGCTACAAAACTTAGGGTATACTAGAGCAGGCTTCCATTCAAAGATCTCAAGGTCAAAGACCTCTTGGGAATAAGCAGCTAATTGCACATCTGGTTGAACCATAGTTTGCCCACCTACACAACTGTAGCATGCTGTCCTTTCATACAACAAGCCGCACAAAGGACATTTTAAATTCAGCATTTTAACAATGACCACAAAGATGCCTCTATAAATATCATATTTTTCCTCTCTAGAACAAGACCTTACAAAGAATCAACTGTGCAATACACTGTCAGAATATCAAATCCATACTGTGTTTTCTGAAAAGACCTAGGAGCAAAGGAAGAACTGAAGTTTGAAAATTAAAAACAGCCAAAGACAAATTTCTCAGTATTGCATACTGTACCACCATTAATTCAAGATTTAGCCTGGACTTTCAAATCCAATCATCTTCTTTTGCAAGTAGGCTGAAGCAGAAATACTATTGGTCAAAAAAAAAAAAAAAAAGATGGTGGCTATAACCATATGATCGAAGCCCTGCCGCTTTTTATATATTACATAAGTGCTGCACAGTAAAAATGTTTAAGGCTTCAATCACAGCCTGAGAGGCTGTGGCTGACTGAACTTTTTTGAACCTCTTGCCCTCCTCTATGGATCCTCTGATTCCAAGATCTTCTTTTCATAATAGCCATCTACTTTACTTTTAGATCAGGATGGATAACATAGCAATAGCACTTAGATTTATATACCACTTCACAGCAGTTTACAGAGTCAGCCTATTGCCCCCAACAATCTGGGTCCTCATTTTACCAACCTCAGAAGAATGGAAGGTTGAGTCAAACTTGAGCTAGTGAGACTCGAACTGTTAAACTGCTGGCAATTGCCAGTCAGCAGAATTAACTGCTGCATTCTAACCACTGTGCCACCATGGTTATTCTACACCCTTTGACTGACCTATTTTTGTGGTACATAAAGACCCAACCCAAGCAGTATCACTAAAATTCTATATGAAACAACAGAATAATAATGTCCTCATTTGGGGCTGATATTTGTAAAATAAGCTTTTTAAATTTCCACCATAGGCACACAATCTATTAATACTAAAATAAAAATAACAAAAAACTGAAGGAAAATAAAAAATGAATGTTCTCCTTATGATGATGTTTGGCCGGCCCACCTGCCTGGGCTCTTACCTGTCCTTTATTTTCTGCTTTTTTAACCTCAGCTGCTTTGCGCGGCATAGCTGAGGTTGAAAAAGCAGGGGAAAAGTGGCTTTTCAAACACTGAGCACCTGTACGCAGCAGTTTTCAGCTGTCCAGGCAGCACAGCTTAAGGAGTTTTACACATGCAGTGCAAAACGTAGTCACCGAGCCAGTAGTAACACCGGTTAAATCCCACCCCTGCTGGAAAGCATAGGGTAAAACTACATGCATTTTGTTCTGGGTCATGTGACTTGAAGGAAGGGGACTCAGGATGGGATTCCAATAATGAGTCATAATATAGGGTCTGACTCTGATCTGGAATCTGACAATGTTGAAACAGAACTGCTAAACCTCCTAGTGGCCTCAATGACTCTCAGAGAGAGAGTGATAATGACCAGATGATTGCAAGGAATATAAATCCTTTCATAGTTCATCATTCAATCAGAAATAAAGAAACTCCATGGATGAGAAGTGAAATATCTTCAAAGAAAAAGTCCAGTTGCCTTTTCAAAAAGCACCTGTGGGACAACCATGACTTGGATGACTGAGCATCTCCATTAAACACTTGAAACAGAACCATTCCAACTTGCTGTTTAACTTTTTTTTTTTTTTCTTGCCAAAGAGGTACACTGAAAGATTCTTTCCTGGAATGTTTTTCTCTTCAGATTCCTGTTGGATTTATCCCATTTCTGATCTTCAGCTTTCTTTTGCCAGATTCTCCTGTCACACCCAAGTTGATCCCATTCTGCTCTATTTTTGGAAAGCTTTCCTGTTGGTGAACAGTGTTAGTCTGGCCTTCTTTCCAGCCTTCCATTTGGTTGGAAAGAACAAAAATATAAAAAAAGAAAAGAAATCCACAAAGAAGAAATCCACATGAAGTATAGAGAGAGGGCCCAAGAGATTTTAGGTGCAAGTGATAATTGGGATTAGATTAGACATGTGAAAGATGAGGAAAATAACTGAGACAATTGTTCATAAAGCTATTTGAAACCATCTCTAAAATTCTGCATTGCTTTCATCTAGAATTGTACTGCATTTAAGGAAGTCTAAGTGTCCAGGCAAGTGGGTACATTGATTAACATTAATGCTCTAACCTTTATATGACAAAAATCATAATTTGCCAAGGGAAAAGAAAATGATGGTGCCAGAATGATACTAGTTAAGAAAGCATTATACAGTTGAGTAGATCCAGGTGCAAAGCTCTATTCATTTGTAAAGATGAATGATGCCTAGCTCATCACTAACTTGTCAGCCAGACTATCATTTCATATGATTGTTCTAACAATACATTAAATACAATCATTTAATTTTAGTCAATGACTAAATCATGCATTTACACAAATGAGATAATATAAATTAGCATAAAGTAATCTAAAGTATAAAAAAATCAAAGAACAAATTTATCCCAGACAAACAGTTAAATTAAATGAGAGATCAAGAGACAGCATGTTTTTCTTCCTATAGGGCATTGCTACCTTCTCCCACATCCCCACCTTTTTTCTTTCAAGCAGAAATGATACACTAGATTTTCTGAATCCAATCTTCTGCATCTGCTCCCAAGCGAAGTCACTAGATCTTCAGTCATTCTGGGCTCTGGATGCTACTTCTGAACAGCAGGCCAATATGTAATAAATCTACTCTCAAACATGGTTTATTTATAGATAAGGCAGGCAATCTAGTATGTTTAGTGGAGACCTGGATGTAAATTCCCTCTTAGACATGTCTAGATGTCATGTTTGGCACTGATTTGAAAGCATCAAAAATGGAAACTTTATATGTTATAAAATAAAAAAAAATTTAAAAAAGAAAGCACAGAGAAAGATGAAGGGAGGTGAGATGAAGTGGGGTGGCACCTGTCATCTGGGAGGCCTTGATGGCTTTCAGAGTCTCTGTTCCACATCAATAATAATAATAATAATAATAATAATAATAATAATAATAATAATAATAATAATGATGATGATGATGATGATGAAAACCAAGACAGGAATGGAAAATCTAAATCAAGATGATCCTAACTGTGCAGAGAGTCTGCAAGAGTCAGCTATACTGTATGCTGAAACTGGGAAACAGAACAATAGTCTGCCAAAATACTAGATAAGACACCATGTAGTCTCCAAATGAAGGATGAAGATGGCTGGTTCAGAATGTGTTGTGGGAAATATCATGGTTATCCTGGAAGGACAGTAAAATTTGGGCCAAATTTGAGGCCAAATTTGACAGTAAAATTTGAGGGAGTGCCAAAAATCTTCAAGGAATGCAAGGAGGCCATGTTCTGCTGATTCAACCTCTCCAGAGCCATAATAGAAAACTCTCCTAAAGACAATATTGCCACAAGAAAGGCAACATGGTATATCTCACTATTATGAAGGATTTTCTATAATTGGGATTGTTATATTGAAAATATAACAATTGAAAATATAACAATCTGGCTTTAGGGAACAGTTATTTTATCCAGCTTAAAATCAGTTGGAACAAGTGACAAATCACATTTATTGTTCTCTGCTTAATAATGGCTTTGGTAGTTTAAACTTAATACCTAAAGGCCATGTCACACTGCCCAACGGATGCAAAAAGGACACAACGGACGAGCAAAATGTTCCATCCGTTGTTATCCGCTCTCAAAAGGGGAAAAATTTGCATAAGCAGAGCGGATAACACGGAAAGGAACGGACGTGGGGAGGACACAGAGCGGATGTATAGAGGATGCGTAGAGGATGCAGAGGGGATGCAGAGCAGATGCATAGAGGATGCGTAGAGGATGCAGAGTGGATGCGTAGAGGATGCGTAGAGGATGCAGAGTGGATGCGTAGAGGATGCAGAGCGGATGAGCTGCATCCGCTTTCATCCTTTCTCCATCTGTGCTACTAATGCTGCGCGTCCGTTCTGCTTCCTCCCTGCGTCCGTTTACCGCTGGAATGGATTTGAGTTGTGCGGATGCACAGCGGATGCCTAGCGGATATAGCAGATGCGTAATGGATGCAGAACAGATGTCCCCCATATGCCTAGAGGATGCAGAACGGATGCATTGGATACATTTTCCGCTCAAAAGTTTTGGGCAGCTCAAAACTTTCTGAGCAGCATCAATAAATGGATGCTGGACAGATAGAGAGGAAGCAAAACGGAGGCAGTGAGTACATCGCGTTAACCAACGGATGGCAAGCTTTTTTGTCCATTTTACATCCTCTTTGCATCCCTTGGTGCAGTGTGACAGGGGCTTAAGAGAAAAGCCATCCAATGGAAGCCTAGCCTGGAGAAGACAATTCTTAAAAGACTAATAACAATAAATAAATATCAGAAAAACCATAATCTCTTAAACAGGATGGAAATGACTCAGCTTTGACTAACTTCTTAAGAAGTTTCAGAAACCAGGAAAAGATACGATAACAGGAGCATCTTAAAGAATATTGGAAATGGTTTGCTGCTGCAAGTGGACTTTGACTAGAAATGAAGGCTCAGAAAATTTCTTCTTGCATGAGAAATTCAATATGAAAATTTATTCACACTCCTTCAATTTCATCTTTAACTCTTAAAAGGGAAAAGAAAAGGCAAGGAGACCAGTTATTAGCAATGTAAACACAAAGATAGTGAGTAAGAACAAAGATAACTAACAGGACACAAAATGCAAATACATTCAAAATGAAGATATTCAAAATGTGAATCAGACACACATACAAAAACTCACTTCTGGAAATGTAGATTACATTAATTACAATCATTTAATCTTAATTAAGATGGAGTTGTTCTGCAGTCTTTTTTTCTGTGGCCATGTTGTCATTTTTCAACTTTATTCAAAAGAGCAAAAGACATTCTTGGTAGCTTCAAACATTACACCAATGTCACTGTCCATGGACCACTAAGTTTGGCTTTCAGCTATACCAGTTCAGACAACAGAAAATAGTCCCAATGTTGATAATATCATATGTTGAAACAGTCTAATTCTTTAGCTAGAAAAACAAATTTCGGGGGCGGGGGGGGGGGGAAGCCTATGTTTCCATTTTTACAGTGCAAGCCTGGGGAACATTGATATTTTAATTATGAAAAAAAGGACAGAAATACCATGGAATGAATAGAACAGTACTAACTCTGAGCTGTGCAGATAAGGGCAAATTGAGATGCCTTATAAAAACTTAGATCCCAGTCAGTTCATTACAATGGATTTTCTAATAATGTTAGTTCTCCTTGGATCACTACAAGTTGGAGCATGGAAGAATAGTCTCAAACAACATTTGCTTCTTCTGGTTACTGTGTTCTCTCATCCCCTTCATCCCCAAGGAATCATAGGAAACATTCAACAACCTCCAAACCATCAATCTCAAGCACTGAATCTTTAAGTAAATTCCTTAGGCTGATGCAGTAAAAAAAACTAAAGTTACCAATAATAATAATTATAATTATTATTGTACACATTTAAATACAGAGTGTAGGACAAAAGTCAAGGGAGGATAGGATATAGCATAATTAAAACATGATTTTAATGGTGATACTTATAATTAAGGGAAACATCCCATGACATATCAAAACAGGTAATAATGATATATCAGAAAATATCTTTTTTAAAAAAGCAGATCATTCTGTGCTGTCCCCCTTCCCATGCCAACACACTACTTTCAGTTTTTGGAATTGGGGAAATGGAATTAGATAATTAAACAGACAGATAGGCAGGCAAGGCAGATTTCAACTAGTATAGTTTGATATAATTTTGGGCATTAAACCAGATTGTGGAATGAATCCATGAAGGGTATAAAACTTCTGAATGGCAGATGTATTAGTTCATCCTGGTTGCTACTCTTATTCTTATTTCTGTTATCTTATTATTCTCTTCTATTGTATTTGTTATGTTTCTAGGTCATCTAGACTCACTTTTGCAAACTGAGCAGTTATATCAATCTAAATTATAAGAATAATGCTGCTAAAAAACTAACCAAACTATCCATGAGAATTGGCTACCCAGCCTTTTTTTAAAAAATGATAAGATGTAAGGTAGAAGGGGGAAGCTAGACCCAGTTCACCATATGAATAAAACTCCAAGAGCTGTGAGAATATATTTTCTTCTTTTGATGGCTGAGCTCCACTGATGAAATATAACCAGCTAAGCAACACATAGAGGATAAAATAAAATCTACAACCAAATAAACATTGATGTGAGGAGAGAAGCTGTACAGCATCAAATGGAAAGGTAAGGTCTTTTTTTAAGGACTTCCAAGTGCCCTTGTAAAATACTTCCTTCCCTTTCTATGGCTTTCTAATTTACACCTATTTGTTCATCCTCCAAGCATAGGGAAGAATCAAATCTTATCCAAGGAGGAAAGAACCTTTTAATCAAATTGGTTTGGCACTGAAACTACAATTTTCTCACGGATCATTAATGCCCAATATTTGGGTGGGAAGCGTGGTTGTTCTACCAAAACCAAACAGATTTAATGACTGTGTGATCTGGAAATAGATTCATGTGGGCAGAACTGTGTAAAAGATGAGGGAAAGATTAACTAGCTAAAACCTAGCATTTTGTTCTCCAATTAGCATTAGTCAATTAAAGTTCAGCTAACCCACACTTCAAGATGGATTATCCCAACAACCACCATGAATTCTTAAGAAGTGGTCCAAGGACCATTATTTGTTATTTTTATACTGAAAGCCAGGATGAAAAATGCTGCAGAGGGGTACTACCCAGATTTCGTTAGGGTCTCTTGAAGAGTTTATTCTTTAAAAAAAAAAATTCCTTCTTAAAAAAAATACTTAACCTCTTTTTCTAAGTATGAATTTGTATTGGAAATATAAAATCACTTCTATGTCTCCAGAAATTCAGAAATGCTACAATTTTTTTTTTCCTGAAACTGATTGTAGAGTGCATTCTTAATAGGGTACCCCAAGAATAAAACAGGTTTTGCAAAACTGTCAGCTATGGAGCATCCAAAGACTAACAGACCTGATTCACATGTCACATTCAGCCATTATGTGATTTTGTTTGATCAGTGTGTCATGTTTTATAAGCCATAATTCAGGCATAGGACATGTGTATATTCAGTGGATTGGCTCTACTGATCACTATCTTTAGTTTTATTTTTCCAAGCTGTTTAATAACATGGCAATGTTGTTATGATGTGATTTAATGATTTTATTTTACTTTTGATGGATTATTTAAATGTATATTTTATCAATTGTCTTAAGTCACTGTGTTAACTATTTCAATTTTATTCAGTTGTCAAGATTTTTTTAGATGAGAAGCAGTATTCAAATATTGTGTTTGTATGTATGTTTGTATGTGTATTTGTGTGTGTGTGTGTTGTATATACACATACAACACCTAGTCAGTGTTGATTCCTGGTAACTGCCTGGATTATTCCCTGTAGTTATGTTGGCAAGTGGTTTTCCATTGTCTCTTTCCTAAGACTGGGAGAGTGACTGGCTCAAGGTCACCCAGCTGGCTTTCTGCCTAAGGCAAAATTAGAATTCTTAGTCTCCTGGTTTCCAACCTTCACCACCACACCAAACTGGCTCTTGAGTAAATAATTAATAAATTTATTTGTTTGTTTATTAAATTTATATGCTACCTGATTCCTGATGGCTCTTGGTGACTAGAGACCTTGTTGTTTTCTACTGGGACCAATCTTCAAGGCTTGCCTTTAAATATAGGCCTAACTGATCCTTTCATGGGAAATGATACTACCAGAAAAGGGGAAGTTGAAGTTTATTCAACCATTCTTTTTCCAGCCTATTCAATCCTTCTTTTGTGTTCCAGCAAACATCAAGACTGCAAAAAAAAAAAAAAAAAAAAAAACAGCTGCAGAGAGAAAAGGAAATTTTCCAAGGTTATCATATGGGCAATGAGCCCATGTGAAGTGCTTGATTCCCAACATTTAATGACTGCAGTTCAATTAGTATAAAACAGAACTCTTGAGGTAGATAAAGCTGGGTTGTTGTCGTTTTGTTGTTGTTGCAGGTGCTGCTATCCCCATGGTTTCTACTCTCCCCAGATAAAAGGAAGAGGGAGGCTGTGATCTATATCTTGGTTCAATCTTGCCAAGATGAACAACTGGTGGTGAATCACCAAAAAAAGCATCCAACCTTATCACAATATACACTGGAGCATGGATAACAGCAATTAACTACTGGCACAAACTTCATTGGATTCCAACTGGATTGTGCCACCTGATTTTCAGTGACTATAGCCAAAGGGGCAGAATGAAGGATCTTATCAATTAAAATATCTTATGCCCTAGTTCCATCTAATTAAGGAGACCAACGCAAATGATTGAATATACAACTGTACACTTTACTTCAATTCAGATTACCTATCAGTTTCTAGAAGACCCAAACACATTTAAGTGATAAAAATGGTGCCTTATTTTCAAATGCTGTGTTTTCTAAACAAGATGGGTCTTCCGAAAGGCATGCTGTGATGTCTTTAGCACTGCAATGCAGGGCTGATACCACAAAGCTACCATAAGTATTGCTTGTGCTTTTGTGGTTAAGAAGAAATCAAAACCATTGCACGTGTATGTTGACATTTTTGTACCAAAATTTAATCTCTCCTTCTTTTTAATAATAGGACAATGATCATGTAGTTGTAAGGGTGAAAGAACAGGATCACACATAAATTCCAGTTCAGAAGATTTGCTGCTAAAGCTTATACATAAGAATCTAATCAACTAACATACAATACACAGTTGGTGCCATATCAGGATCAATGGAATTCAAAAGGGGTTGGACTTAGACCATTTATGGGTACATACTTCTAGAGTGATTCTATGTACATAATTCTAGGGTGGCCCACCCATCTCTGGCTGTTCTTCTATAGTAGCCTTTTATTACCCAACATGAACTTTCAGGCCACTTACAATGTTGCCAAGTTCTGAATGTGGCAGATGATTTATCCTGAAAACAAAATTCCTCTTATATTAATTTTTGTCTGTCTTTTCATATTTGTTTCTGTATTGTTTAATTATACTGGTCTATGATGCGTTATGTTAAAATTAAGAATTAAAAGGAAATTCAGGCATGATTCTTCATCATTGAAGAGAAAAGTTTTAGGTGGGGAGATTGCATATCAGAAAGGGCTAATTCCATTGGGACAAAATCAGCTTTCAGGTCCTACCTCCCCTTAACCTGTTGAGTAATTGCAATTTTAAGTGCTACATTAGTATAATACAAACACTGAATAAAAGTATATCTGGCTATTTAGCCAGATTACTGCTCCCCCATCACCACCCAATAGTCGTGTTGGATCTATAAAGTGGGAACATGCAAAAATTTCAGATACAACATACAATGGAGTCCTCAATTTGACACTCTTTGAAAATAACATAATTACCCAGATATATAACTATCCCACTTCAACTGTCTTGCCTCTTACTTCAAAAGGCATAATTCCAAATCAATAAGTAAGAAAGAATGTTGATCAAATGCTACACTTACAACAAGCAAGCAAGCAATAACAAGAAAATTGTATTTACTGTATAAAAATTCTGAATGGCTGGAAATGTCAAAATCTTTTACTTCTGTCCTGTTTCTGCTTTTGATGGTCTTCATGCCCATTTCTCAGATAAGAGGTTGGCCACACAGAAGTTGGTCACAGTAAAGCTTCTTTACTCCCTACTGTGATGAGTAAAGCAATAGTTATGCTCCCTCTGCCAACTGTGCAGTCCATCTTCAGGTGGTTTTAGTGTTGTTAAGTCACATCAAGATTATGAAAGAAACCATGTATGAATACTTTAAATAAAAGAAAATTAATCCAGGGTCTAAAGTCTACATCTGCACTTGAAGCAAATGATTCTCTTTCATCCATGTCTGCAAACAACTCTCACTCTATTTTCTAGCTGAATTGGGAAATGCTATTAAACTTCACTGTTTTTCCAGCCTTAAAAATCAATTAGTTAGTATATTAAGCCACACTAGCTGGGAGCTCATTTAAGCAATAAAAATCATTTTGTATGTGTGTAGCTTAACAAAGTAGTAGCAGTACTTGAAGAAATACATGTGGCAAGGGCAAGATTCCAAGGGTCCCCTGGGAGTCATTTTAATCTCAAGTTGTAATGAAAATGGGGGAATGGGAGGGGAAGGGGGCAACTCGGGTATCTGCTTAAATGCTTATTAAAGTTAGATGCTACACTGACAATGGCTAAGTGAAGTAAAAGGGCCCACATTCTCAGCCAACACATCTTCGTTTCCAAGAAGGAAACCCTGAAGAGCCATTTGTCCTTTAGTTTAGTCATTCAAAAGGCCCTGTCATATTTTCAGAAACTGCAGGAAGGGTAATGAGAGAATGAGCAAGCCTGCTAACTCAAGCAACACAAGAAGCAGCTTTAATTAATACAAGGATTAATGACCAGAAAACAAAGTTGACTTGCCAACCAATTTCAGGGAATGTAGGAGAACAGCAATAATATCTTACTATATCCCCAACCATGTATGCTGTTGTTCTTTGCACATAAGCCAAGAACAATGTGTGATGATATAGAAAACTATACAATCTGATTGTGCTGATGAATTCCAGACTGGAGGGTTTCCCAGACTGCATCCAATTTCAGTTGGAAATGTCCAGGTTGATCCAAACTGGATATGCATCAACTTTAGTCCTTACTGTAAAGGACTAAAAGGACAAATTAAACATAATCACACAGACATATACACATGGAGAGAGGTAGTATTCTACAGATAACCCTTCTTTATCTTTGTATGATCAAATCTCTCTCTCATTGCTCTTGAGGCAACTGATGCTACCACATTTTATTATCTCATGTAACTAACAGAACCATTCATTTTTAGAGGGCAAAAAAATTCCAATATTCTGGTGAACAGATATTTCAATGCTTCAGTTTTCTCCTAGCTGTGATTTTGGACAAAATTATTCCAAAATGATGTTTCCCCATTTGCCAATCCAAAGGACTTCCAGGAAAAAAAAGGCAAAATAGATGCCACAAAGTAGAGTACTGTTGGCAGAAAAGGAGGTAGAAATCTGACTGAACATGAGTTGGAGCACATTTGAACACATACTATGATGAAAATAGTGAAATGTCAACATTTTCCAACAGTATTACATCTATAGACGAATGAACATGCTTTAAGAGGCCTGGAGCACTGTTAGGAACAGCCTTGGTACAAGGAGGATAAAAATGCTTGGATCCACTTGCATATAAACTGGACAATTTGTAGAGATGATTGAGTCATCATCTTGTAATTAAACTTAAATCAGATGAGTCTGAGCTGGTTAGTCCTGAGGAAAATAGATTGAATTTTCTGTGATATCTACTCAGCCATTGTCAATCCTTCAGGGTTTACCAAATTAAGAAATAGAATCCACAGAAAGATGAGAACTCTATTGACATTGGCTGTAATAATTGAATGTTGCAAGCCTAATTGGCATATTTCCCTCAGAGTCATGTCACTAATTCTCTACAGCCATCTGCAAACTAGGTCCCAGTCCTTCCAGATTGGTGAAAGCCTCCAGAGAAGGCTTTCTAGAAAGAAAGAAGGCTTTCTTTAGAAAGAAATTTTCTAACAGTGAGAACAACCACCCAATGGAACAGCTTGCCTCTGGAAGCTGTGGGAGCTTCATCACTTGAGACTTTCAAGAAGAGATTGGACTGCCATTTGTCAGAAATGGTGCAGGTTCTCCTGCTTGTGTGTGTGTGTGTGCATGTGTTGGACTAACTACAAGGTCCCTTCCAACTCTGTTAATCGGTAAAAGTGAAAATAAATTGAATACATTCTGGCTGAGAGAATAGTTCCATCTACCTTGGAGGAAAAAATGATGTACCTCTTCTTCTGCTGCTGCTGGCTTGGGTTGGAACCATGTCACCATTACTTAACCCAGCAATACTGGATAAAGATCAGCCTGTTTCCAAAGTCTCCTTTTGGGAAAGAATTGTAGAGAAGGTACTGTAATGGGCTATAGTGACCTGGTAGTTTCTCAGGAAGAATATATTCCAGAAAGGGAATCAAGGCAAGAGGCAACACAGCCTAGATTTTGGGTGTGAATTATATATATCCTTTTGTTATGGCTATGTATTAGCATGTAACCTTATTTATGAAAATAGGTTGCAAAAACCAATCAAAGCCAGTATTTATTTAAGTACAATATAAATCCAGTAACTGAACAAAGTACACCAAAATCTCATTAGAATTTGGCATTCTAATAATATTTCTGTGATTTCTGTATTCAAATGTTAATGAAAATTCTGCTTGCTGTTTGATTTCCAATGAATGTACTGGAGTCCCCGGACACCATGTTGATGACTCCTGCCCTACTGAATTGTTTACATGTTCAAATAAATAACCAGCCATTCTTATTGCAGCTTTAATAAAAAAGGAAATAATCCATAAAAGAAGCCCATAGTTAAGAACAGATGTCACAGATGTCAACAATATGGCAGCAAGAATATAGTGAATGACTCCATGGTACCTACACCAAGAGGGACAACAATTTCCAGCAATCCTTGCCATAGTTCAATATGGTAGGTAGGAATGACCTTGGGAAACAGGAAGAAGAACCACAGCCTAGACCAGAGGTCTCCAAACTTGGCAAGTCTTAAAGTTGCCAAGTTTGGGAACCCCTGGTCTAGACAATGGTCAGATAAACAAAAACTGAGTCCAAAGAAGGAATGGAGATGGATAAAATGTCTGAAAAGGGACTTTTCTTAGTTTTTGGGAGAGTAAAAGTAAGGAAGGGGAGAGATACTTTCAAAGTTGCTACTAATAAATTTTACTACTCATGTTTGGTACTTTTTCTCAGGACTACTTCACAATTCCTAACATCTACTGCTGCTACCACTTGGAAAGAACAAAGCTAGCAGACATAGACTCTTATAATCCTTGAAGTATATAATAAGGTAACATTGACCATGTCTGGAAGGAGCATGGATATATGGACTGTTGCTTGACTGAAGGAGGCTTCACTGAAAAGTACCATCGTTTTTCATTTTATTCATAACAAGAACTAGAACAGATGTGGGTGGATTTGTCACATCCAGGCTATCACACATAGATAAGAGTTTAACCTTTACATTTGCATTCTTTCAAAATCCCAAGCAATAGTTGTCTGATTGGTAGCAATAGCGAGCAGCCAATTCAATCTAAGGAAAGGATGACTGGAAGGGAGAAAGCTCCATCATGCTAAAGTAAATAGCTGTAGCTTGTCTCCTGACTTTATATAGTTAAGCGAAAAAGCAAATGTGAAATCTTTGCAAAACCCATAAAAACATCAATATCTGCTATCCAAATTTCAGTAGCAATGGAATCTACATGTTAAAATGCTGTTTTCTCTAATCTCCTAAATATTATTTTTCAGTCTTGAGATTGTTACAAAAATATAATCTTGAGTTCTCTCCCTTGCTGATCATATTTATGATGTGCATGTTATTTTAGTAACTGATTTATACTCTGTCTGCAATTAACAAATCTGATACAGTCACACAGTGTTTTTCCCTGCCCTACCTCCACTTCTCTATTACAGTGTTTTACAGAGGTTCAGATATGCTGCTATTGTCAACAGCTATGTGCCAAAGATAATTTGTCATTTTGTTCCTCCTTTCAAATCAAAAGATACAACACTTCTGAGTGAAGAGAGGAAAGGGCTTTGAATAGAGCACTGCTCTACAGATTTTGCATCTATGAGTCATCACAACCAAGATGCTGTCCAGTCTTAAAGTGAACACTGCCACACTGAAGAGTGAACATTCCAGTAGCATCTCATTAGCCCCAGCATGATGATGTTCCATCCAGTAATTAAGATGATTAAACACCAAGGGAGTTCATTCATCCCAGGGCTGTCTAGGAGACACAATCTCAATATAGAATGCACAATTGAGTTTTTCAAAAGGGTGAGCTGAACCCTGTCAACCATGAATCATAATCAGATGGGAAGGAAATAAAGTTAGCTGGGAAAGACCCCATGCATGATAATGCTAGAAGGAAAAGCACTTGACGAGCCATTGGACCAAGATAACTTTCTCTGTAGCAGGGCAGATACAGATTAACAGAGTTGGAAGGGACCTTACAACTTTCCAGAATTGGAAGACCCCTAGAAGGGACTAGCTCATCTAGTCCAGCCCTTTCACCCCAAGCAGGAAACCCCACACAATTTCTGACAAACAGCCTGTCTGTTTGCCTATCTAGTCCCTTCATGTTCCAAGAAAAAACCTGTTTCTCAGAGGCATGTGCATTTATGTCTGTGAAATAGATCTGGCCCAAGTTCAGCAACCCTCAGGATCTTCCAAAACTATGTTCAAAATTCAGAAGCAATTAACTATTTTCTCCCTTTGAGCAATAAAAGACTATGATTCTGAAAGATCTAACACAGACATTTTCTGTTTTAAAATTTCAAAATCTAAAAATGAAGAATTTTTAGAATTCCTTCCTGCCGTCTCCAATGACATCCCTGTTGGTAACTTTTCCCCCAAAGATAGAGGATAAAAATAAGAACGAGTCAAATATTGGTTTCCAGACCAAAGGGGAAAAATGATATATACTGCTCAATAAGATAACTATTCTTTCTAAGGTGGGGAGGGAAGCAATTACCTGAGTCCATCTTGGTGGTTTGATTTATTTTGGGCTTTTATGTCCTGTCTTTCCATAACTTAGAGCAGCTAACAATATAATGAAAACATGATTAAAGATATCGTTAAGGGCTTTAGAAAAAAAACTGCTGAAACCAACCCAAAGAAACAGTGTTACTTCACACATTGCTATATGAGTGGCTTATAATAGGCAAATCCCCATTTATACAACTGAAAAGGTAAAATTGTCTTCAAGCTGAGCAGGACTCCTGGACACTTATGTAGGCATATAAGTAGATGTCAAGTTGTCAACCAGAATTTCCATTATTAAGTAAGGACATTATAAAGTGAGTTGCTCCCAATTTTACAACATTTTTGTCGTTGTTAGACTAGTCACAGTCAAAATCTAGCTTCTCCCACTGACTTTGTTTGTCAGAAGACAGCTGGGGAGATCACAAATGATGATCACCTGAATCCAGATGCTGCAATTATGGCAAATACATGGCAGTTTCCAAATTTTGATCACATGACCATGGGGATGCTGCAACATTTGTAAGTGGGAGAATCAGTTATAAGTCACTTGATTGATTTCTGGTCTGCCGCCCTCAACTTCCCAGGGTCCTATTAAGTACTAATTGCGACATTATCTAGAAAATCTTTTTTCACATTCTCACCAGACCTATCACTGAGGGTAATGAAAAAAAAGTCTTTCTTAAATATCCCACACTGATAATCTAAGTACAGTACAGCATATGTAACCAAGCATCTAGAAGTTACAATCCCCAGCCTTTAGTGAACTATTATAAAGTATTTTCTCTAATAAATAATTATCATCAAAAACAGCAATAATAATTATAATGACAATACCACAACTCCAATTTCTATGCTGGGGAATGTCTTTTATATTTATAGGGATTTGGGGAAATCAATCACTCTCATGTTATGTGCCAATTGAAAAAATGGCATTGGGGAATTTGTAATGTATAGAGCAATTGCTCTTTTATTATTTAGATCAGTACTGAATACCTTCTTTGCTTAATAGATATCAAACAATACACATCAGTCTTATGGTAATGGAATACAGGTAGTCCTTGACTTATTAGCACAATTGGGACTGGAATTTTCATTGTAAGTTGTAAGTCATATCAGAACTAATTTCACAACAATTTTTAGGTCAGTTGTTAAATGAATTATGTTGTCATTAAGCAAATCATGTGGTTATAAAAGTACCCAGCTTCCAACTGACATTTTTTACTTTTTCCCCAGAAATCAGTAAAAAAAAAAAGTTATAAATCATAGTTATGTAACCACAGGATGCTTCAAAGTCATAATGTGAGCTGATAACCAAGTGCCCAAATTGCAATCACATGACCACAACTGTGATGTATTAGTCCTAAGTGTGAGTAACTTTGAATTGGCACTAAATGAGTGATCTTCAGTGGAGGACTACTTGTATTAGAAATTTAATAGAACACACCAGTGGTGGGATTCAAACATTTTTACTACCGGTTCTGTGGGCATGGCATGGTGGGTGTGGTGTGGCTTGGTGGGCATGGCTTGGTGGGTGTGGCAGGGGAAGGATAGTGTAAAATCTCCATTCCCACCCCACTCCTGGGGGAAGGTTACTGCTGGTTCTCTGAACTACTCAACATTTCCATTACCAGTTCTCCAGAACTGGTCAGAACCTGCTAAGTACCACCTCTGGAGCACACCTGTTTACACTGTCACCACAGAAAACAAATCCTCAGCGAATATGACTTCAACTTAAGTCCATCAATGAAGATGGAAAAATACTAGTTTGTATCATTCACTTCTAGGATTCACTTTTAGGATTCTCCCTAAGTTCCCCCCTCCCACTAAAACTAAACCTCCCAACATCCAATGTTCTGTAAGCAAGTTTATAGTAGCCACTTCAGTGTTATCATTCATGGAAATCTTTCAAAATAGCCATCAGTGACCTGCAGTCCTCCAAATGTCCTGAATCAATTTCCTGACTTGTAAAACTGTGCTAATTGTGCCTGACTTGTAAAGTTGTGGATTCTGGAAATTGAAATTTAAAACACCTGCAGGGCACCAAACCAGGAAAGGGGACTTTGAGCAATGGGTTGGATGCACATTCTAATACTGGAATCCATCCACAATGAATTGCAGAAGTCCTCACAATGGTAGGAGACTTGCTATAACCTTTTTCAATATAAAGTTACCTTTTCTTTATTTTTTACCTTGTCAGACATTTTTACTGTGGGGACAGGAAGGAAATTTCTCTGTATTTATCTCAGCATCAAGATTCTTTTCAAGGCTGTGTTTTGCTTATATGTACAAGTGCCCCTGCCTATTGCTAGAATTGCATACAATACTGATACATAACAGTTGCAGTATGTCACCATTGTGCAAGAATCTGTATTTCCTTAACAAAATATGAACAAGAAAATATTAACCTGCCAATATCACTTTGGAAACATTACTGGAGAGGCTGGAACCCTACATTTCAAATAAAAGAACTTTTTGGGCATTTCTGCATTACATTCATTTGGTTTAGATACCTAAATATGTCATGAATATGTCTACCTACATATTGCTCTTTCTGTGCTTTTCCTGGTAGGAACCCATTGCTTGTTTTAAATATTATTGTGAGCTACATTTGGTGCTGGTAAATCTTTGTTCTTCTCAACTGAACTTACGTTAGAAAAGGTGTGTAAAAGTTTGCAGCCAGTCTAGACCAGGGGTCCCCAACCTGGGCCACTTTAAGCCTGGAGGACTTCAATTCCCAGAATTCCCCAGCCAGCTTTGCTGGCTCGGAAAGCTGGCTAGGAAATTCTGGGAATTGAAGTCCGCCAGGCTTAAAGTGGCCCAGGTTGGGGACCCCTGGTCTAGAGTGAGTGGGCACATTTAGAATCTTTATGGAATCTCCGGGGCACATAAACAGTTTGCTCATTGACAAAACAGTTATGAAGTGTGGTAAATCATAAAAGTTACTTACCAAAACAAGGTCTGTTCTTTTCATTTTTTCTGTACCCCTTCATCAGCCAACACATCATTTCCCATACTCCTCAGAATGAGCAAACACATTTCCAAACAAAGCACTTGCTCTATTCAGCCATTGTATTTATTTTCTAAGAATACTTACGGGGCTTTTTTTGCAGTCTAGAAACATTTCTTTTCACAGCATAACCATATCCAGCTTGTTTTAATCAAGAGAATCAAGGCCATTTAAGGAAGAAAGCTGAGAGAACAGTGAAATGAAATGTTGTGGACCCATTTCTGCCTTCAGTTGCTTCATTCCCTACTAATCATGTTGCTACATCAATTAATTTGAGATGAAATAAGAATTCTTCCTGTTCTTCATTGGACAGAGTGGACTGAAACCATTTAGGCACATTCCCAAGAATCAAAGAATTCTTGACCATTATTTTATGAACCTTTTTCTCTTAGATATGAAATTATTATGAATCCTTTGTTCCCACATGGTAAATTGCTTCTATGTACTTACCAAGAAAACAACATGGAAAGGAAATATAAAAAGACTATTTAGTTGTGAATGATGGTCCCTTGCATCACATAGTGTCATGATATGAGGGAATAACCCTGAGAAACTGTTTCAAAAGATTCTGCCTAAGGAATGGTCAGATAAGAAACAGTATAGTTTGTAGCTGTATAGTGAGCAGGGCAAGAAATTCAGAAGAAGACCCTCTATAATTTGGAGGGTTTACGGAGATGGAGAAAAATAGAAGTTTTAGACTTGCAAGATTCTGCTAATGCAATCTTACAATAAAGTAGGATTTGTTCATCTGGTCACATGTTCTGTCTGGTCTATCAGGGAATGCTGACAAATGGTGTTCAGCATGCTACTCAGGAAGAGCTGAAGATCTTTCAGAATACTAATGGTATTTATAAAATGGCTAGATTAAAATGTTTGGGATATCTAGTTGCTAATGTTGTCATACAGGAAAAAAAAATTTGAAGCTGCAAAGACAAAATTAGAGTAGGAATACAAATATGGGAAACATAAAATGAAACAACTAACCAATTAACATCTTAGGCATCAGTGAATTGAGATGGACCTTGATTAGATACTTTCAGTCAGTAGATCATATTATTTATTACTCAAGATTTGAAAAGCAAAGAAGGTAGACCATTGTTTCTATAGTTAAGAAGAGTGTAGCAAGAACTGTTCTTGGCTATAATGCATAACTCTTCAATATGATGATCATCCAAATGTATGCTCCAACTACTGATAAAAATCTCAGAAAGGAACTTAACAAAGAATGGTTGCAAGAGACAAGAGGTAGTATCAAAACATGTAAAGACACTAAAGTTGGAAACAGATATGGAAAACAAGGAAAAACTTCATATACAACTTTTTTTAAGTGGATATATTTCAGTACAGTCAGAGGTAACTACTATAACTATTTTAAAGAGTTATTTTAAAAATTGTCAGAAGGCAACAATATGAGATCATATACCCCCTCCCTAGAATTTCACAACTTCTGACATTTACTAAAATTGTGTTTCAGGCTGAATTTTACAGGGTCTGCAGTTGCTGTTCCAAGTTTTTATGCAGAAAAGTTTGATCCTTTGAAAGGAAAAGTAAAGAAAGAAAACTTGATCAAAATTGACCCTATGGATCTCCTGTATGGATCTCTTCTTGGCAGGAGATTTGATTATGTTACAAGCTCTACACATTGTATGACAACTAACAGCATTTTAACTAACATCATGCTGTAAATTTTGTAAAAACTCTATGAGTGAATTATGCTAGAGCCATTAACTTCATTATCGATAATCTGATGCAACAGTGTCATAAAAAAGCATCTCTCAAATGCTGCATTTTTCTATGAGTTTACTGTAATACTGTGTCATAACTGTTCTTCTGAATCTCATCCTATTCTATAGATGGGAAGGCTGAAATTTCAATTTATTTAAATAAGTTCAGAAGGAGGATTAAATTGAAATACTTCAATTTATGAGTTTATTGATAAGTTTATATCGGAAGAAATATTACACTGAAGAATTTATAGATTTGTAGCTCAATTTCTTCAACATTGTTTTATGACACTCTTGAGATTTTTGAACAGCAATTCTTTTATCTCTGGTCACAGTGGTAGGAATTTATAGAAATAACATTACAATATAGTTGAAAAGTCTCCAACTACTTTTCCAAATCACTTCTAAGAAAAGTCTTATAATACTGACTAACCTCCATGTCAGCTGAAATAGCCCTCTAGAATGAGCATTAAGAATCTGTTGCAAGAAAATTTCTCAAAATATAAAAATGACAGATGTTAAACATGAGAAGCAGGGTGCTGTGATGGTTAAAAGCACCAGTCTTTGTAGGAGTAGGGAGGGCTGGGATCTTGTCCTCTCTTAGGCATAGAAACCATCAAGGTGACTTTGTATGAATTATTCTCTCTCAGCCCTAGACCCGGAAATAAAAAATAAGTCTGTGGCAAACCATTCCTGAAATATTGCCAAGGAAACTCCATGAAGTCTTCAGGAGCCAAGATTGACTTAAGGCCATCATTTATACCTACCTACCTATATGCATGCATACAGTGGACCAGTGAGAAAAGCAGATAGTGCCCTTGATACAGTTATCATAAAGGCATCTTGTTATCAAGAATATAAACCTAAGCTCAGGGAGAATGAAGAAAATACTCTTGAAATCCTAAAAGACTCAAGTCATTAAAAGACAAGGAATATTTTTTTTTCAACCTGCTCTTTAGAGATTGAATAATTTAAGGCATTAAAAGGGTTTCAGCTGGTTGCAGCTCATTTGTTGTTTACATTTAAAAACATAAAGCAGATTCTTGACAATCTGAGGCATAATGGTTCTTTCTTCAGCTAATCTATCAGCAGTCCAAGTGGTCTTTTAATGGTGGGAGGACATCTGTCCAGCAATGGATAAGAATCTGTCTTTAGCTAGCCTGTGGAGAAATTTCATTAATGGCTCCATTCCAGAAAAAGTAGACAAACATCAGGCTACACAACTCACTTTTATATTTATTTGATTTGTGTATGTATGCATGTAATGTGTATGTATGCATCTATGGGTATCCATCTCAACAAATGAACAATATTAGAAATAAAACAATTATAAAAATTAAATACATGGCCCTTGAGAGAAATAAACAAGTATTCATCATCAATACACCCAGGAGCTGAGACCCTTCACATACTTGGGGCCCCAGGCTCAGATCCAGGCTTTAGTGCATGTGGAAGGCCAGCAGGATTTTTGCTAAAAGAGATGCAAACTTGCCAACTGGAACCAGTTCTAAAATGCTACTTTGGGAGTCAGAACCAAAATTCTAAACTGAGATGAAGTGTAGCAACAAAAAAACTAAGACATCATGGGTCAGTGGTTGCAATGCAAAATTTAAAGTAGATGACACCTATTAAATTGCACCACCACCCAAAAATGGAAAAAACGTATGAACACATACACATATGATTGACATGTTATAGTGCAAAAAGGAAAGCTGTATAGAAGGTGCTTGCAAAATATCTTCCATGGCCAGAAAAACCAGAACTAAAAACAATTGCAGCTACTCAGATCTCATTGAAATATAAAGAACAATCTATTTATTCAGGTAGCAATTCTGAATTTCAAGATGTTTTCTCTGGGCAGCCAATTCTCATGGATGGTTTAAATAACTGTCCAGCATACTATGGAGAGTTGAACCAGATAATCCCTGATGTTATATAATTCCATGATTCAAGGGGCTTGATCAAAGACAACTGTTTGGTGCTCACATTTTACAGATACAACACACCAATAAGAAGGAAGGTTTCTGTGTATGTTTTTTAAAAAATATTTTAGGTGCTTTAGTATAAGGCTTCCCCAGTTGGTGTCCTTTCATTCATATGTGTTGAAATTCCAGTCTCATAATTACTTGCTGCAGAATGCATCTTTACCAAGAGTAATTAAGGTAGCTGTTTCAGATGTCACTGTTTTAATGTAGTTCCATAATTCTTTATCAACTATCTTTGAGTTTATATAAACACTGCCTGGTGTTAAATCTGTCTGAATTCCAGTACAGTACAACATGTGAATGATGCAAAAATTCTTCCAAGCTGATCATGATCAAAATTGACCTTCTGTACATAAGACTGCAGTAGATCTCTTCAATGACATTTCTAGGCTAACTGCCTCTCTAGCCCTGTAGTTTGCTTCCAAAAGGAGAAATTCAGAGGGGAAGGCAATCTGTCATTTGCACTTTGCCTCATATTTATTTTTATTTTAAAAATTCAAGCCCTATCCCTCCTGTTTATGAATAAATTCTGCTCTCATCAAACAACTATCCTAATGAAAATCTCTGGTATCACTGCTCATAAGATTCTATGAAATTCACAAAACTGATGCAAACACATTTTTACTGCAGTCTTTTCACAATATCTGATACTTAAAAGCATAATTTTACTGACCTTGGAAGTTATTTAGCAATGGCTATCATTGCCTAATATGTTAATCCATTCTATAGCTAAATTATACCACATACAAAGTAAAATCCTAGCTCACAATGAATGAAACTACTTGGACATCCCAAGTAGTTGGGATGAGACAAGACAGCATAGCTAGGAATCAAAAGCTTATCTAAACCTGGAATCTTTATGTATGGATGCATGCATGCATGCGTATATGTTTGTATGTACAGGGTAGCCCCTCTACAAATGCAGAATGACAAACTTTGATTTCTTGTTTGGAAAAAATTAACCATAGACTCAGTTGGAAAGCACTCTATGTTCTGGATTCCTTGTAAATTCATCCCACTCTTTAACTTATACCTTCTGGATAGTGTCAGCTCATTTGGTGGACCAAACCAGAAATCAACTCCACAGGAAGACTATAGCTACCATTTGTTTAACAGCAGAATTTTGCACATCAGAATGTACTGTATCTTTCCCCAATACTTATAACTGAGTGAACCAGAAGGGCATCTGCCTGAACTGCTTCCAAAAAAATTTTTTTTTCCAAGGCATAAAAAAAATGTTTGCCTAAGTCTTTGATGGAAATATTTCCATTGGGGTTTATCTTCCTTGTTGTCTAATTCTCATATTTCCCAGTAACTATGACCAACATTGCTTACATTTTGGAAAACCCTAAAATTATTGGGTGGGAGGGGGTTAACCACCAGCTCTAAAAAGAGGGCAATTTGCAATCCTGCATTGATATTGGAATATTACCTATTGATATTTGTGGTGTTTCCTTCTCCTTGATGGAATTTCTCACTATTGATTTATTATTTGTTTTAATGTTTTGAGAGATCCCTCATCTTTTGGGATAGCTCAAAAATTGAACGGAGACATAAACAAACAGAATTTTTTTTAAAAAAATGTTAGAATTATGTCAACTAAAAGGAACTTGCTTGGTAAAGATTGATAGACCAGATACTTGGGAGAGGAAATTGCAACACACTTTATTTCCAATAAGTCTGTCTTTCACAAATTGAATTGCTCTTGTATGCAGACATAGTTTGTTACTTGAACCTACTGATAATCATCCTCATTCTATATTTGGATATTATAAAAAATTAATAGTACCCAAGCTATTTTAAAAATCTATAATCAAAAGGCATGTCCTGAAACTTAGATGGGAATCTTGCCAATTCTTCCTAGTCAAGACAAAAAATAACTCCTGCTTTAGGATTCATTTTGGAAATGGGGCCATTTTGATTAGCTACAGCGGCAGTTTTCCTAAAACAAGTGAGCAAAAATGCAAACACTCACAATCGCTGTTTTGTTCCTTTTAAAAAGGAAAAAAGGAGGTGTTTTAATTGATGAGGAAACATTGCCATTTACTCAAAGACTGTTTCTCAATGTATTTAAATGCCTCTAATTTCTTAAAATAAGCAGTGTTCTTCAAGACATAATTGTTGCTTTTCACACAGGCTGTTGGTTTTCACAGCTATTAAATTTGTCACAGCTGGAATCACAACAGAACAGTGTAGAAAATGAATCTTCAAATGGAATGCTTCAAGTGTCAAATGAAACACTTCAATAGATCAGAAAAGCCAACTATCACATTTGCAGCATTGGGAAGGGTCCTGTCTATCTCTTCACATGTTCATCACCATCCACCTAAGAATTTATATTTAACTAGATATGGGCGAGAAATCAGTTTAGTTTGCATCTAATGTCACTTAACCTAATTTGCACCTCTCAAGGTAATATGTAAACCTGGAAACAAGTTTCCTTCAGGTTTTGCACATGAGTATTTTCATTCACTTCTACAATGCAGACTTCTGCATTCTGGTCTTTATTTATTAAAAATCCATGCATATTTCAGCACAGATTTTTGTCTCCAAAGTATTTCTAAAAGAAAATCAAGCACAATGGATTGATATTTCAAAATATTCAAAAGTTGCAAGAAACTAAATCACCCCCCTTTTTTGGATCTTAACTGAGATCAAATTGGACCACTGAAAATGAACAGAGAAAAATGCTTATAGAAAATGTTCTATAAAAATGGTTATAGAAAATGCTTTATAAGCATTAGAAAATGCTTTATAAGCATTTTACTGTTTGGTTAACACAGGGAATAGCTTGACAGAAGATAGAAGGGATTTTGTAAATCTAAAATAAGGACCACTTCCCTGTTTAGTTTGATGAATACTTTAAATTTTACTTCCAAAACTGTTTTCACCCAGTTTTAAGAAAATAACTTTATAGAATTTAAAGGATTTAAAAGACAAAGCAATTACAAAGAGGTCTACACCAGGTATCAGCACCTAGCCATCCTTGGCTGATTTTGTGAGATCTTAAAGAAATCACCAATAAATTCAAGGGTTGTAGAAATAGTACATTAATATATTTAAATGCAACTTAATGCATTTAAACTTATTTCTAAAAAGACCATTTAAATGTAGCAAACAACTATTATCAGGACACATCCAGAGAATTGGTTTAGTTTCTCCTTTCCAGGCTATAAAACAGCATAACAATACATCAACAGGATTTTCTCTGTTGATCTCTATTCTGTTTCAGCCAATAGGTGGTGTGTCCTGACCACTTTAAAGTTGGATAAGTTAAGGATAACTTGATAAATGAAAAAAATACTTCCAGAAATCTTACAAGGAAGATGTTAATAAAGAAATGTTTACTTTTAAAGGATGATTTTTATGCAAATAATATATACGTACATACATTTATATACACACCAACACATACAGATTAGAAGTCATATGAAAGATGAAAAGAGATAAGACATCACACAACAGCAGCTTTTAGAATGTACAAACAATTGTTCCTAAAATCAGATTTCAGATGAACTTGGTAATTAACCTGGCTATTTTGTGAAGGGGAGGATCATATATTTATTTTGAGGATACTGCAAAGATTTGAGAAATCTGTTGGCTTTTTCTTTTCCTTTTTTTCTTTTTTCTTTGCTGCTCTCAGTGCATCATGAAAAGAAGTTTCTGCACCAGGGCATAAGAACTGAGACTGTTAAGATGGTTTTTTTAGGCTAGACATTATGAAACATTATGAAAATGTTTCAGCAGCTATCTCCAAAGCCTTGGGCTAACTAGCTGAGTATCAGTTAATTCAGAAGGACAAGAGGAGGAAGTGCACGGTTTAAACCCTGGAGCAAAGATATATAAGATCTGAGACTTTCTTTCACTGCAATGTTCAATCAAATGTTGTGTTGAAGGATTTATTTTTGTCTGCAATGATGATTCCGATCAGCAACTTTTTATTTATTGATTTATTTTGTCAAACAATTATTAGACAACAAGTATAAGTATAAACATGCTAATAAACATATGAAATGGATACAAACAAGAAAAAGAAAGGACAGGGACATAGGCACGTTGGTGCGCTTATGCCCTACAGACCTCTTAGGAAAGGGCTGAGGTCAACAGTAGACAGTCTAAGTTTAAAGTTTTTGGGGTTTGGGGAAGAAACTTAAAGGATTCTTTACTTGTTCATATTGATCCCAACTTCATTCTATTTCAGTATCATGTAAAAATATGTATTGGGCTATACTTAACTAGAAGTCACTATATTCTTGTCTTTGACATCCCAAAGGTGTTTTTTCACGAGGCAACTGGACTTCCTTGTTTTTTTCTTTGAAGATGTTTCACTTTTCATCCTAATTCTTCAATGTTACACTTTTCATCCTCATTCCTCAGCTCTGTCAGGATAGTGGGGAATGGAAGGATTTATATTCCTTTCAGACAGCTGGTCATTTGCATCCTTTTAGAGCACAGGTATCAAACTCGCCATGTCACATTGCTATCATGTGATGTTTGTCCCATTTGCGGAGCTGGGGTGGGCATGGCTTGTGCATGACACATCCGGCCCATGGGCCACCAGTTTGACACCCCTGTTTTAAAGCATCTGAAGTTGTTGAAGCATCTGAGTCCTTGGGGTCACCTGAACGGTGCTCCTGGTTTCTGTAGTCTGCATTTTTTCCCTCTGGAAATCCATTCCTATTCCCACACCATTCAAAGGATGGTTCATCCCAAATTGTATAGCTAAAAGTCTGTAGAGATTATCAGTCATCCAGGTCATAGTTGTTCCAATGGTGCTTTTTCAGGAGGCAACTAGACTTTCTTGTTTTTTTGAAGATGTTTCACTTCTCATCCATTCTTCAGCTTGCCAGGACTGAAAATTTGACAAATTTGAAAAGAAAAAAGAATGCAGACTACAGGAAACTGGAGCATTACTCAGGTGACCCTGACAACACAGATAAACCTCAATGATGCAAATGACCAACTGTCTGCAAGGAATATAAATCATTCCATTCCCCACTATCCTGTCAGAGCTAAAGAAGCTTCTTGGATGAGAAGTAAAACATCTTCAAAGAAAAAACAAGTCCTGTTGCCTGCTGAAAAAGCACCTTTGGGATAACCATGACCTGGATGACTGAGAATTTCTACAGGCCCACTTTGACAGTTTTGGTAGTGGTTATTAAAATATAATCATATCAAAACATGGTTTGATATAGGTTTGCTTCTCTTTGGCAAACTAGAACTATTTCATGTCTACCACATGGGAAGGATGGTATAATGCTTTCTGAATATAAGTCATGGAAGTTCTGTCTATCAAAAGAAGAAAAGTGGGAGGAAATCATAGAAACGAATCTTCCTTCCCCCCCCCCTTTTTTTTTTTTTCTTTTTCTTGGATATTTGTATCTGTACAGACCACAGACAACTGTTATACTGAGTTACAAAGTTCCTGATACCTTATTCCATTATGCTTCTCCTGTCATTATCCACTTGCACTCCAAAACAGTTGTATGTCTGTAGGCTGGACTATTATAAATACAATAGGTTTCATGCTCAAAACAATTTTCTCAAAATTACACAAAAAAACAATAAAATAAGACCTTCAGAATTGACTTTTAGTCCTTGGGAGTGTGGATTACTTTCTTGCCAAACACTGTGATGCATCAGCATGTTACCACACAGTAGAGTCTTTAATAATGTATGTTATCACACAGAGTTCAAATTTAGGGGAAAATCTTATTGTAGTGACTACACAAGAAGACCATTGTTACTGAAAGGAGTTAGTGACATATTTTGATTTATCCCTCGTATTAAGGAAATTCTAGAACAGGGATGTCAAACTCAATTTCATTGAGGGCTGCATCGGGGTTGTATTTGACCTTGGGGGGCCTGGCCAGGATAGGTGTGGCCAGCTCAACATCACTCGTGTTGGGGTGCCTGTGGTGGTCTGAGCACTCTGCCAGCAAAAATGGTCTCCAAATTTTCATTTTGGCTGTGACAGCCTCCTGTAACCCTCTGACAGCAAAAATAGAGCTCAGAAGGGCTGCCCATGACCATCAAATGCTCCGTTTTCAGCTGTGATAGCCTCCTGCAACCCTCTGCTAGAAAAAATGGAGCTCAAGAGGGCCATCCACAGCCCCCCAAAGCTCCATTTTTTCTGGCAGAGGCACTGTGGGCCGGTCCTTTGCTGTTTCCAGAGCAGCCCCATGGACTGGATTTAGCCACACCACAGACCAGATTCAGCCCCCAAGCCATGAGTTTGACACAATGGTGAGATTCAAATAATTTAACAACCGGTTCTCTGCCCTAATGATTTCTTCCAACAACCAGATCACCAAACTGCTCAGAAAATAAACAACCGGTTTCCCGAAGTGGTGTGAACTGACTGAATCCCACCACTGATTTGACACCCCTGCTCTAGAAGTTCAGAACTCCTTCTAAGCTAGCTTGCTTATTTTTCACTCTTACTTGCTAAACAAAAGTAGAGGAATCTTCCACATAGCTTCAAAATTTCTCTTGCTGTGAAAATCTCAGACTTCACATACTCATCACCATCATCACCAATTCCCATTCAAGCGTCATGTATCATCCAGGCAAGATCAGGTCTTGCAATTTCCTGACCATAGCAAGATCATGAAGTCCTGGTGCCAGGTTTTGAGAAAAACTGCAGGGTTGTTGTTATTAATGAAGAGTTTCTGCAATGGAACCTAGTGTTGCATACTGTTGACAAATTGATGATCCAATAGAGCATCTCTGCTATTGTTATTAAGGAGCTCCTGGCAGCTTGTAAAAGATTTAAGTATCAACTTGGTTGGTAAGTATGCTTTTTATGTTATGTTTTTCAATCAGTTTGCTTTAGCTAATAGCAATAGCAATGTGCAATAAGTATATTATAAACTGCTCCATAGTGCTTTACAGCACTTTCTGAGTGGTTTACCAATGTTAGCATGGTTCCTCCAACAATTTGGATCCTCATTTTACTCAGCTCAGCAGGATGGAAGGCTGAGTCAACCATGAGCCTCATCAGGATCAAACTAATAAAGATTAAAATCCCACGTGTTCATTGTATCTGGATCCCAAAGAACCATTGCCCGGGCACTTGATCGTTGCTATGACACTTGGCAAAACAATGATGCGTTCAGTTAACATGAGTGTCAGTGTTCCAAAAAACCTCCACTCCAACAAATAACTCTGAGACAGACATCTTCTCAAAAGTTCTGTTTTATTTTGGATAGTAAACTGGCATATCTGGGAAATCCCAAATCTGAAAGTTTTGGGTTTCCTTGAAATAAGTAAAAACTACAAATCCACCCCCTGAACTCCTCATTACATCATATGCCCCAATCACCATTCGCCTCAGCTTCAGACTTTCTCTCAGTCAGGTGCATAAATAACATGACCTTGACTTAGAAAAAAATGCTATTATGTCTAACCACATACACTCCAAGAAATTCCCCCCTCCCAGTTTTCCAGGCTCAAGAATGTGGCAGTGTGGAAGTGTGTGGAGTTAATATGGCTTCCAAAGCTGACAAGGAGACTTATTAAGAGATGAGTTTGCATGCAACATGAAATGAAACTAAAAGGGCTTTAGCTTTTTTCTTCATTTAATTTGAGGAATAAGATGCATTTCATTTTTTAATTTTTAGAAGACTCTTCCTTTACTCGTCTCTTACCAAATTTCTCAAGACTGCAGTCATATAATTTTTCCTTGGTCATCTCTGCATTGGAACAAATGTACCCAACCTGTGAGGCACACAGCCCAATAGGCTAACTCATTTTTAGGGAAATTCCCCTTCTAAAGAGCAGAAGAAAGAGAAACAAAAGAAGAAGAAAAAGCTAAGATAGTAGTATCATCCTAAAAACAAAAACAAACCCCAAATATCTGTGGGAAGGACAACTTGCATTTTATTTTTAATGAACGTTAGTGGTGGCTTACTGTACTCTGACCAAGTTGCAAGGGCCCAGAGCCATTAAACGGGCAGCAAATAAATTTTCTAAATAAATAAATAAATAACATATGCAAGCCATAGATAAAAACATGCAACTCAGTTATGTCCTCTCACCTTTACTGGTAGCAAACATATTAACATTTAAATTGAGAATCCCCAGGAAGTGCCAGCAGACCAGATAGGATAGCAAAATATACTCCCTGCACGTCAACACAAGATTAAACAAAGAAAATCTGATATCTATTTGTATGCCCTTTAGGACTTTACAAACTCCTAAATACAGTGTGGGTATTGTTGGTTTAAATAGTGAAAGCTAGTATTGTCAAATCTGTTCAGCTATGCTTACAATAATCAAGTTTCCAACAGTTACAATTGAACTATATTAGTTTCACAAATGACAGAGAGCTGGATAACTAGAAGAGTTATAGAATATAGCTGAAAGGATTGTTTTGCAGAATTCTTTAAGAGGAGGTATAGTTTTCTTCCTTAGAGCTTTAGAGCCATTTTCTGCAAAAGTTTCAACATGGCTGGTTTAAGGGCCTCCCCACTTGGTTCACACAAGTTTGGCAATGTAAAATTGTATAGCTACTTAGCTTCTTTAATTGTCCCAGAGAATGTTAGCTAATCATGCAAATACTTTTAGGCAGACACATAAAGCCTTTCAGAGGTTATAGCTACTTTAATGCTTCATTTTCTGAAAGCTTTCCACAGCCCTAATAATTAGTTGAGACTAGTTCAAAGGATCTTGGGGCAACATTAATTAACACCACTTGTAATCACCAAGATGCCACATCTTTCTGAATGTAGAGTGACCCACCTATTCAACAGAATATATAGGGCTGTGCTGATCCATATCTATCTTGTAACTAATTATTCTGTAATTCTATGCTACTACTTGGAGTGTTGGTGTATTTTTTGTATTCTATCCTTTCTCCATTGTTTACTCTTGTTCTTGTTCATTTTGAATGCAGATTTTATTAATAAATTACAGTATCTTCAATGAAACAACCTCTAGCAGATCCTTTTTAAAAATAAAAATAAAACTGTCCTTAATATATAGTATATTTTCCTTCAATTCTGTATGCAGGTAGTCTTTTAATTTACAACCATTCACTTAGGGATTGTTTCAAGTTACAACAGTACTGAAAAAATGACTTACAATTGATCCTCATACTTAGAACCATTGCAGCATACTCATGGTTGCATGATCAAAATTTGGGCATTTGGCAACCAGCATGTATTTATGATGATTGCAGCATCCTAGAGTCATGTGAATGCCATATACTGCCTTCTCAGGTAGCTTTCACAAATGAAGTCAATGGAACCAATTGTGGTTATAAAACTGGTTACTCTTTGAAGTATCCCAATATAACCTTCTGGAACATTTTTACATTTCAGAAGCATCATTTACATTAAAACTTCTATGAAAACTATGTTGCAACTCAGATATTTTAAAGCTTCTCCGGGATCCAATGCAAGAATAGCAATACTCAGTTAATAAGTAAATAGTTCTTCATAAAGCCAGAAATTTAAATTAGGCTATTGTACAAGCTATTGTCCAGATCATAACCATCTGTATTAAATAGCATAAAAACAATAGATTATTTACTATATTGAGACAAGTGGAGTGCTAGTTTTATCAGTGATTCATTTATTTGCTGCAATACCCTAACCACCAATGCACAGTATTATGTGCACTGAAGATGGTGCTTGATTTCGTGGTAGGAGGTGCAATGACAATAAAGTAAACTAAATAACAGCTTGTATAAGGAAGCTTGTAATAAGAATTCATTTACAAATTTTATAATAAATCTCTATGAACTGTGCAGTTTAATAGACCATGACTTTCACAGTTGCTGCAGGATTTCAGGAAAAGATATATTTCAGTTAAATATATCACCACTGATCAAGTAGAGTAAGTGAATTTCTCATACAGGATTCTGTTAAATCTGCCTTCTAAAAGAGCAGATGGAAGGATGTTAAAGTGAACCTGAGAAAAAGCTGTGTAATGGCCAGGCAGTCCCAAAGTGGCTGCAGACTCAATTTCAGATTTTTTGGGCTCTAGAGCCTAACCCTATTAGCAACTAATTTCAGCTCACTTTGTCATTCGCCTTCCAGTTGTTCAGGAAGCACTCTGGCTTGATCATAAGCCAAAGACAGCAAAAATTCTCATTCTTTATGCAAGACAATGTCTTCCAGCCTGAAATGGATTTGCTAACAATTATTGAAGGAGCCAGGCCTCCAGACAAAAGCTTTGACCAAAGATTGAAACTTCTCCTGCCAAGCACAGGTTTTTAGCCAGAAAGAAGGCTGTATTCAGCAAATATTTATAGACTTGTCCTCAGAAATGTGGTCTGGATAATTTCTAAGGAGTGATAATAGGAATATCGATTGGGTGTAACCACAGAGTTGAGCTGGTGAAAGACGCAAGTTCAAAACTTCCCTTTTGCACAAAACAATCAAGATACTTGCAGTACTTCTTTTTTGCTTGCTTTATAATTTCAGCTTGGGTCCTCTACTTGCCTGAGATACAGAATACTACCAAGAGATATTTAAAATATTTAGCCTGGGGTGTCCAACCTTGGCAACTTTAAGACTTGTGGACTTTAACCCCCTAAATTCTCCAGCTAGCATGGTTAACTGTGAATTCTGGGAATTGAAGTCCACAAGTCTTATAGTTGCCAAGGTTGGACAGCCCTGATTTATGCTATCCAATGACATTTCCATGGATATTCCAATTGTTCTTCTTGAGGCTTCAAGCAAATCTTATAGACTTTGCTTCTAATAATCAGTCAGTCAGTCAGAAGATTATGCTAAGTGCAAAGTCAGTGAGGATCTGCAATGCTCTCCTAATCCAGTAGTATTTATGACAGGATCACAGCACTGACTGCATCGAGCAGTGTTGGTAAACTTTTATAAGCTAGTTAGGAATATGAGACTTTATATCTTGCTGGAATCTGACTATGGAATGAACATAGAAGTTTGGGAATTCAGATGCTAATAACAGCCTTGCTTCTGAGTTGCAATTCAATTTGTAAGATATCCCAAAGAGTTTTGTTTTAATCATAGACTTGTACTGATATATCACTGGTGAAAGAGTAGGAGCAAGCATTTTTCTGTGGTGGAAGCCTTACTCATATCTTACAGTTGTCCTCCAGAGATGGAATCAAAGGCACAGCTCAAATCAAAAAATGCACCATTAACACTGCTTTGGGTTTGCTAGAATATTTTATCCTTCTGTGCTGTAAAACCAATAGTTGAACGTTCTGTTCTAAAGCCTGCTTTTTTTTTCTTTCTAATATGAGTGTTCCATCCTGCTCCTGCCAATGCTCAGGTTTCCAACAAAGGTTCCTAATATATAGTTTATTTCTTATGTTGAGGAAGTTCATGATCTTCCTGAGCAGAACTAATCCTACTCCTTTTTTAAAATATAAAGATAACTATTACAGATCCCCAGTAGCTGGGAATGAAGGCTGATTTATTGAGCTAGATGAAAAGTGAAGCCAATGTTGACGAGAAGACCTCCAAGGTCCCTTCCAACTCTGTTATTCTATTATGTTCTATTCCATACTACTATTCAATATTTGCCTTTGTGAACGTGGCTGGGATGTAGGCATTTTCAGAGCTTTCCCCATTTTCAAGTAAAGTATAAAATATTTCAGCAGCTAAAACAGCCAGCCACTCAAATAAATTGGTGAGTATGGTGGATCCAGGATGCTATAAAGTGAATGGATACAGAATCTCTATCTTGTGATAAAGGTCTAGGAATAATGCCAGAATATATCTCAATCCTTAATTCCAACAAATAATATTAATTTCTGCCAGCTAGCCATTTGTGGATCTCTTTTTTTGCTTCAAAAGATATACTTTTAGATAGTCTCTTTCCATTTTAGGAATTTTTAAGTGGATAAGAGGTTCACAAGGAATTGACCCTGATAGCTGTAGCAAATGATTTTTAGCTGCCACATAGTCCTGGTCAAACCATCTGTAAGGGGACATCTGACTGGACTTTTTGTTGCCCCTAATTAGGCATACCTCTCTCCTCTGGATAATTTCACTGAGTTCTAACTTGGTTTGGAGTAATAGTTCACAAGTAATAGTCATGCTGAGCAAGTCACTGACAACTTTGCATGCTATTTTATTCCATTTAATCCATGAAGCTTCACTATTCACTCAGTGTCAAACCAAAATACTTTTGGCAAATAACAGTCCTTGGAAGAGTAGGCAATTATATACTTCTTAATTACAGTTAAAGTAGGTAACTCCACATACTGCTTTTCTTATTAATATCTTACCTTCAGTCTTTTTCTTATTGGAAAATGCCAGAAGGAAATCACAGAAGCCAAAGAATAACAGAGTTAGAAGGGACTTTGGAGGTCTTCTAGTTTAACCTCCTGCTCAAGCAGGAAACCCGATTCAATCTACACCAAATGGTTGTCCAAACTAATCTTGAAAACCTCCAGTGATGAAGGATCCACAACTTCTGGAGGTAAGCCATTCTTCTGATTAATTGTTCTGTCAGGAAATTTCTCCTTAATTCTAGGTTGGATCTCTCTTTAATCATTTCAATCTGTAACTTCTTGTCCTGCCTACAGGTTTTGGAGAATAGGTCTACCCCCTCTTCTCTGTGAAAGCCCCTCAAGTAGTAGAAAACTGCTATTATGCCACTCCAAGACTAGATATACCTAGTTCCCACAACAGTTCATTGAAAAGTTTCATCTCCAGACACCTTTTTTGTTCTTCTCTAAGCCCTTTCTAAAGCCTCAACATCTTTTTGCATTGGGATGACCATCTTACCAGTATACCAGTACTTACCAGTATACCAGTAGTACCATCATTTCAGGTGGAGTTAATACTGTCCTTTATGCAATCTACAACTGTGTTGGCTTTTTGTTAGTTGCAGCAGCAATGCTGATTGTTCACTAGAACTCCTACTCTTATTTTCCCCTCACTTACAGATATCAAGCCAGGTACCATCTGTTCTACAACTGTGCACTTTTCCTTGCCTAAGTGTAAGACCCAACTTTTCACACAACTGAACTGCATTTTGTTGGATAATATCCAAAAGATCTTATCCAACAAAAGGATTCAAAAGGAAGGAATTCCCTTTAATGTCTTCCCTTGAAATTTAATGGAAGGCCAGCTATGAAGGTAATGAAAAGCTGGAGTAACAATTGTATAGGAGAGGGGGACATTTATACAGTCCTTGACCATTCTTCAATATTCTCCTTATATACCTTTGACTAAAGTAATCTTCTCCTTTAAAGGATCAAGGAGACATATTTTCATCCAAATGAATTACAAGTGACAGGAAAAATGCAGCAGACTTTTCCCTGCATCACACTACTATATACAGTGCTGTTTAGTTGTGATGTACTCCACTGTCTCCAGTCAGTTTTTTCAACTTTTTCAAATGCAGTGATTATTTTTTCTTACAAATATTTATGTTGCTACTCTAATATGAGGACTGAAACCTGATTAATAGAAGAGAATAATTGATTGGCTATGTTATAATCAATTAGCAGGTTCATCTATTAATTAAATTAGCACAAATGTGAAGAAAAAACCTATTTCTGAAGTCAGTAGCATATTTGTATTGCAAATGATGAAAGACTTATTTGAGAAAATCATTTTTCTCTGAGAGAGACTGAGAAGAGAATAAGCACTCTTTAATACTGGTAGAGTATGCCTTGTCATTTTTTAATTAGCACCTATATAAAATGATATTTTATGCAGGAATATCTTCCTCTCGCTATGTATGTTATAAAATATTCTGCCTGTATAATTGGAATACCTATTAAAGGCCCGGTCCCACTGGCCGATGGATGCAAAACGTATGCATAAAGGACACAGCGGATGAGCAAAAAAAATTTTTGGGGGGCTCCATTCATTGTCCTCCGCTCCAAAAAGTGGCAAAAATATGCATAAGGAGAACGAAAAAGAACGGAAAAGAATGGATGTGGGTAGTATGTAGCGGGGATGTTAAACAGATGTTCATCAGAAGCCTAGCGGATGGAAGGGGATGACACCTCCGAAGGGGTTCCGGGGGAGAATTTCGAAGCGGACGCATAGCGGAAGGGGCGGATGCATAGTGGATGAAGCGGATGAATCACAGATGCCTATAGGAAACAAAGGGGATGCCGCACAGATGTATATTGGATACAAAGCGTTCACTGCGGATGCGAGGAGTATGAATTGCGTCAGCTCTGCGGACATAAAAAGATGCAGCACGCATGCAGTCAGCATACAGGGGAAAGACGTGCTGCCACATACATCTTGCAGGAACACCATGGTTCGTCAATCAGGCAGGAAGAGGAAGCCAGTGCCTACTCATTCAAGCCCTGGCAAGGTGAAGAAGGCCAGAACCAGCATCCCATCCCCTGGCACTGACTCTGAAGCTGCTGCTGCTGTGGTGGACCAGCCCCAAGGCCCTCAAAGCCCTGCTGCTGAAGGCCCTGCTGCTCAATCCCCTGAAGGCCCTGCTGAAGCCCCTGCAAGAGGGAGGAAGAGGCAGGGGAAGGAGAAAGGAGAGATGAAACAGTACACCATTTCTGTGGAGCATGAGGATGAGGTGCTGGAATGGCTGAGGGAGAATGAGTACTTCTGGAGAAAGGGCCACAGAGTGTATCAGAACACCAAGAAGAAGCAGGCAGCTTGGAGAGACAAGGCAGAGAGCCTGGGGTACACTGCAGAAGTACTCCTGGGATGGTGGAAGCACATGCACACCTGGTATGGCAAGCTACACCTCAAGAAATCGGGACAGGCTGTTGTCAAGCTCACTGACCAGGAGATGTACGTCATGGCCAAGTGCAGTTTCCTGGAGGGTGAGATCCGCCACCGAGAAGCAGCCCCTTTGAGACCCCCTCCCTCAGACAGCCCATAGACAGCCAGTCCTCTTCCAGCCAGGAGACAGCTACCCTGTCTAGGCAGGTGTCTTCAGAGGGCCCCATAGCAGAGACCCCCCTGACAGCTGTACTCCCCATGCCGGCAGACTTGGAGGATCCCGTGGAGGATGGCGCCCTGCTGTCACAAATGGAGGAAGAAGCAGCAGCCACCAGAGGCCAACCCACCCCCACCCCCACCCCCACCCCCACCCCCAGAGGATGCAGGCAGAGAGGCAGACTGGAAGGCCAGGACCACAGTGTGCTGTTGGAGATCAGGGACATAATGAAGACCAGCACAGAACTTCTCTCTCAGCTGGTCCACTTGGACAGAGCATCCTCGGGCCGGAAAACCTTCATCACCTACATGAGCCAGACCCTGAGGGACCTGCCCGAGGCCCAGTACCAGGTGATGAAGCAGAAGATCACAACACTTCTGCCCAACCCTCAAGGCCCAGCTGAAGCTGCTCCTACCCAGTCCAGGTCTGCTCCTCCACCCCAGGCGATGTCACAGCCTTTCCACAGCTTTCCTCGGGGCCAAGCACCCCAATGGTGCCTCAGACCAGCACTCAAGCCACAGCCACCTCCACAGTCCCTGATCGCTGAACAGCTGAGACCATGGACATAACTCAGAGTGACTGAGAATAGTGTCAGAGACTGAGTTGTTTACTTGTTAAGTTTATCTTTGCTTAAGACACATTACTTGGTTCATTTTGCTTATTTAATAGTCATAAAGTTTATCTAAGAAAGTTAATAAAGGTTATCTTTGCTTAAGACACTTAATACAGTTTACTTGGTTCATTTTGCTTATTTAATAAAGTAATTAAGTTTACCTAAGAAAGTTAATAAAGTTTATCTTTGCTTAAGACACTTAGTTTACTTGGTTCATTTTTTTTTACTTAATAAAGTGTTGGTGAAAACTTTGAAAAAATGGTTAAGCCTTTGCATGCTTGTGGGATAGATAAGGATAGTTGTGGGATAGATAAACCTCCAGTGCAAGCATAGTGGGACTGTATGGTCCACCATCCCAGCTGCCACATATATGGACCTTTATTATGAATAACAATTTATTCATTGATCAACACATTTTAAAATAAACAAAGCTCTTTATTAATGCCCTATTCATTGTAGGACCACTCAACATACATGGCACTATCTCATCAATATTATGCGACAGCCTCAAGGAAGCATCCATTAATTATCTATCATCCTGTCTTGCCACACCACTGCTCCAGCTGGGGAGTTGCACCAGTGTCTCAGGAGGTTGCGCTGCTTCTTCCCTTCACATGAAGCTCTGTTGGGGCCTTGTACATCCACAGTGTCTATCAGGTTACGTCCTTGCCTCCATTCACCAGGCTCCATGTCCCCATTCCCTTGTTGATGGTCGACAAGTCTGTTCTGAAACACTGGGTAGTGGGTGCGCATGAGATTGTGCAGGATGCAGCAAGCTTTCATGATGCTCCTCACAGTCTGTGACTCATGCTGCATGGTGGTGAGAAGTATCTGGAACCTGCTGGCCAGGATGCCAAAGGCATTCTCTACCACCCGTCTTGCCCTGGACAGCCTGTAGTTGAAGATCCTCTCTTCATGGGTGAGGCATCTTGAACTGTACGGCTTCATGAGGTAGGTTCTGAGGGAGAAGGCGTCATCACCCACGATGAAGTAGGGCACATCTTGTGTGTTGTTGGGTAGGGGGTCTGGAACTAGAAAACCCATGATGAGGTTGCATTCCAGCCCATCCTTGAGGTCATTGTATACCTGGCCATCTGAAGCTGACCCATTGCCTGAAGCATCAATGTAGATAAACTTGTAGTCAGCATCAACCATGGCAAAGAGGATGATACTGAAGAAGCCCTTGTAGTTGTAATAAGTGGACCCTGAGTTGGCTGGAGCTTTGCAGGCCACGTGCTTCCCATCTTTGGCTCCAACGGTGTGGGGAAAATTCCACTTCTGATACCACTCTTCTTCAAATTTTCTCCAGCCTTGTTCAGTGTGGGGCACCTGAGGAGCTCCTCCATGAATTATTCAATGATGGCCTGCACCACTTCTCTGACCACTTTGCTGATGCTGTTGTGTGGCACCCTCCACGCATACTGCATGTTTCAGTATGTGGTTCCAGAGGCCAGGTGGCACAGAGTCAGTGTCACCTTCAGTCCAGGGTCCAGGTTGGGATGGAAGTTGGTGCTAGGTTTGGTCAACCTGGGTTTCAGACGCTCTACAAGTTCGTCAAACATGGCTGGTGGCATCCTCATGAAGTGATGGAATGCACGAGGGTCTTCATTCCTCAGCTCCACCATCAACTGGTCATACAGTCCAAACTCCATTCTTCTCACAATCCATCCTCGGACCCACACAGCTCTTGGACATCTCTTTCTTCTCCTTCTGTGTAAAACTTGATCCAGTCTGAACAGGTTTTGGTTCTGGTGATGAATGAGCACAGCTATCATACGGACTGTGTCATCATCCAAGTTTGAGAACAATTGATGATGTTGAAGACCAAGACCAAGGGTGAAGAGGTCTGTACACCACGGATGCTGGACTCATACTGAGATCCAGATAATTTTCTTCCCCTTTTTATTGAAAATATTGGTTGTCCGCTAGGTGTTCTTCTACATGCTCTCCATGTATCAGACTAACAAGTAATATAGACTTGTGCAGGCATTCGAGTTAAAATTTAAAATGAAAAGAAAGACTTAGAGAGAAATGTAAATCATATTTGTAAAGCATGTCCCATTTTCATATGCTTTTCGGAGGCTCCAGATGCTGTGCGAGAGCAGGGCATTTTTTACATGACTTTGAGAGAGTCCAGTGGCCTTGTTTATCATCATGGCGTATCACATGTGACAGACATGTCACAGGTTCACCATCCCCAGATAAAGATGAATCTAGATTATTTGGTTAAAAGTCAACATTTAATAGTTGAGATGAAGAGTTCTATTCCCCCATCCATAGTTAATTTAGTAACCAGTGAAAGTGTTACATATGAACCTAGCTTGCAAGTACGAATCTATTCTATGTACAGTTTCCTTGGGTCCTTGGTTAGTTCAAGCCTTGCTATCTGCCAGGGACCAGAGAATGTGTGGATATTGGAGAATGCCACTTTGAAGTACAGTCCTAATCTATCCATGCATTTGTCTATAATTTATCTTCCATTAAAAATAAATAAGTTTACTATTGTAATCACAGGTCATAAATAGAATTATAAAATGAGAAAATGAAGTAATAAAAGATATAAGAAGGTTGAAACTAACAGTTGGAACCATATCTGCAAGAAAATGAATAATGTCCTCCACTTAACTAACACCATAAGGACAGAGACCTTAAGGAGGAAGCCACAAAAGAAAAACAGCCATATATTGAAGTTCGAGTGTGCTTCTACTCACTGAGTTTTAAAAGGAAACAGCCATACCAGTTGCTCTTTCAGTGCAAAGAAATGGCAATTTTTTTGATAGGGATTTACAGTAGGATTGTCATGCTGGATTTCTAACAGTTTGTACTTCAACATAAGTCCAGTATAGCACAGGTAATTGGGGAAACCACTCAAGCACAAAAACCAAACAGGATACTAATGGTAGATGGGTGGAAATCTCAACCTATTAACATTGATGCTGGGTTTACTTTAAGGGTCAATAAAGGTGCCTCTTGATCAAGTATCAAGAGATCCTTGAGAAAATAGCAGTAAAGCCACAGGTGAAAAATACTCCTGTCTTACCTGCAAATAACTTCAATGCTGAGAGCTTTTGAAGGGCAGTGGTTTCTCATTCTAATGAGGTTCTACAAATGCTAACAGTTTATCAGTGAGAGGGAAGGTGCAGCATGTTTCTTAATTTCTTAATCTGTCAGCGATGGATCATTACAGTTCATTACATTACTTACAGTTTTCACAGGTTCAGATGCCAGAACAACAGAAATACACAGCTATCCTTGTCACTAAGTGGTTTGGAATGCTGAACTAGAAATGAGGAGGTAAAACTCTGGAACATCATTAAAGTTTTATTAAACCCAGCTTGTTGTTTTGTGGATCTGTTCTTTATTTGCCTTATGTTAAAAGAGAAAACCTTCTCAGCATTATGTTAAACTTCCACCCAGTTTCCACCCATTATGTTAAACGCCCACCCACTCCCACCCCTTATCTCAGCCATGTGCCATCACTGCCTGCAGTCTGTCTTCGCCACCCACCTGCCCGCCAGCCATCACTATCCGCCTTCTGCCATGACCTCCCGAGCTGAGTGAGGTTCTGCAAGCCCCAGTCATCTACATGCCACTGCCACCACCAGCCCCAGTGGAATCCCAACTCCTGGGCCAGCCTAAGCTACCACCACCATGCTACTGCTGCTGCCCACACCCTTGTTGCCACTGCTGCCACAAGCCCTAGTTGTGTCCTGACTCCTGGGCTGGCCTATGCTGCCACTGCCATGCTGCCACTGTCCTCAGCACTTGTGGCCTGGCTAGCTTCTTCAACTGTCCCTGTCTGGCTTGCTCAGCCATCAGCACCATGGCTCCATCCCATGTGGCACTTGCAGCCTAGCAAGCTTCCCTCTCCCCACTGTCCCCAGCCTCCAGGTTATCTGGCTTGCTGGTGGCAGAGAGGAAGGTGAGCCAGGACTGGCCCGTTGCCTCTTGGGTCCTCACCAGCCTGCATCTCACCTCCCGCCTGGATTCTCCACAGCTGCTGGGTCTTGCCTGCTAGGGGAAAGGGTGAGGAGGTGACCAGGGAGCATGATGCTATGCCCTCATTGCCCCTTTGGCTGAGACCCCTTCCCTCTGACAGGGGTGATGCGGATGGCATAGCCTTGTGCTTCTTGGTTGCCTCCCGCACTCAGCTAAAATGTTTGGCCCAGGAAGGGAGGGGCAGCTGGCAGAGGGGCGATGCAGGTGGCGTAGCCTCATGCTTCCTTGTCATCTCCCACACACCCCGGCAGCCATGAGCCCCAGAAACTGTGGGGAATCCGAGCAGGGGACATGACGCAGGCTGGCAGGGAGCTGAGTGGCAATTGCCCTGGCTGGCTTACCTTTCCCTCTATCACCAGTTATGGGAAGAAGGTAAGTTTTGCAGGCAGTTGGGAAAGCCCAAACTGCTGTCTGGCCCAGAACTACTGGCAGGGTGGGCGAGGCTGAAGCACACGCCTCACTTGAAGTTCCCAGCTCTTTCCTTTCCCCAAAAGAGGGAGGGGAGGAAGTCCCGCCAGCGGGCCTTTTGTTGGACTTGGAAGCCTTGTCTGCCAACTTTTCCAGGCAACGCAGGACTGGGTGTGAATGGACAATTAGAACACTTGCAAAGCAACTGGCCATTAAGCAAGTATCACTTGTATTTGGTTTGCCAGTCACCTGGCTATGCCCACCTAGTCACATTACCACCAAGCCACACCCAGTTGGTCACATGACCACTAAACCACATCCACCCAGTCACATCAGCAAGCCACGCCACCCAGTCACGTGACCACCAAGCCACATTCACACATTAAGCCACACCCAGAGAACTGGTTGTTAAAAATATTGAATACCATCCTATTTATTATTAAGCATTTTTATTATTTATCTTATGCCTACGCAAAAGTGAATAGAAATTCCAGGAAACAAAGTATAAAAATCCTAATAAAGCTAGCAATCTAATGGGAATATAAGCAGAAGAAAACCAAGATAACATTTTTATCATCATCATGATAACAGTTTACAACAAAGGTTTATATTTTTTAGACTTTCCATTGTTCAGTAAAGAAACAATTCAAAGGCTAGTTTAGTTAAACTATTAACTAGCATGAAACTGTCTTTCAGGAACACACAATAGTTGTCCCAAAGCACTTAAAAACAAACATATTTCAACTTTTTTATTAAAAAAGTACAATTCAATGGCATATTAATGCCTTTAAGATCTAACTACTGTAACTTTTTGCTGTCATTTAATGATCTATATAGGCTAAAAATTCAACTTTACCAGGTACAAAATTTGGATGACAGCAGTTCTCAGTGCTTATATTTAGCTACTGCAAAATTTATTTGTAAGTGTCTACAAAATGAAGGCACTATAACACAGCTGAATTTGTCCATTACACTGACCAATCTAGGCAATATTTTGATTTATTATTACTAATGAGGAAGCAATTTGTATCTAGCATTTGGTGTAACCATGAACACAGATGTTCAGGGAGTGGAATTACCTGATTAATGTACATAATGAACAAGTCTTTACAGAAGGCAGCAGATGAAGTGAATTCCTGCAGGAACCAAGGCTAAGCATGACATTTTTTTGGAGCTGGAACTAACAGCAACCTCAGAACCTCAGTGCATATTGATTCTAAGCAGAGAACCAAAATGGTTAACTACAATAATTAGCAAGAGAAGAGAAAGATGCAAAGGAATGCATGTTTAATGAATAAAATGTTGTCTCAGATAGCAGTGTAGGTTGTAAAGACACTCTTGCAAATTTTGAAGCCTGATCAGGCTGATAGAATATGGGAGACAGAATACACTGGAAATTTGTACAACTCTTCCATTTTTTGAAAGCAAAGTCTGGATGAGCCACATATTGGAATGAATTATTTTGTTGTATCTTTAGTCCACAAGTTTCACCAGCTGTCCAAACTTGGTATTGTACAATGAATTAGACCTGCAGTCTCTAGAAAGCCCAGCCAACATGACTTTAATTGTCTGAGAAATGTGGCTGCAACATGTGAGAAGACTACTTAATTGAACAAAGCCATTATAAGTAATACAATTAAGGGAAGCTGTAATAGGTACATCAATATTTCCTATCACCTGAAGATAGAAACTAAATAGAGTGTCTCCATAGCTCCTAGAAATGTTTAGGTCAGATTATTTTATTTTATACAAGTTATGGTGCTCATGATGCATGGCTCCTGCAACCCTCTCCCAAACTGCTTCTGAATTATCAGTAGCATCACCATCATTTGTCCTTCTCACCTTCAATTATGCAGAACTTTTCAAACTGTATTCCATGGAAACTAGGGTTAGGGTTTCATGAAAGATCAAGAGGGGGAAATATTCTCTTGAAAGCAGCCTACAACTATGGCTCTTGACCAGAGCTTCCAGATTTTTTTGATTTATTTTTTAAGTAACAGATTCCACAGTCAAAACATTTTAAAAAGTTGTGCTAGAACACCAGAACAATTAACCCATATTTACAGCAAGTCCACTAACTAGACTTGTCAAACTGCTTGCTTTTATTCCTGTTCCTCTGAAATAAGTCTATATCAACAGATTTGTTTTTCACTGCACTACAACAGAAAGTGTGTGTGTGTGTGTGTGTATGTGTATGTGTACTGTATACACACACATGTATACACATACATGTGTACACATGTATCATTCCTGTTCCCAATCTTTTCACTGCTAAATCTTTCAGATGGAGGCATAACTAAGTTATGGTTAGTTTCTGGGTAGTATGACTGTTAGAGATAACATTGTTCACCCTAACTGGTTTAGGTGAAATAATAACTATGAATCATAGTTAGTGTATGTTAGAGTGTATACAGCTTTAATTGTGAAATAGCAATTAAAGGAGTGGTTAAGAAAACAATATAAAAGTAGCAAGACTACGGCTTGCTCTCACTCTCTCTCTGGCTTTGATGATCCCTGATTACTGCTTGGAATCAAGACTGCATTGCTCGAACAGGAGAGACAACAAAGGACTGATTTTTATGTGAACTGACATAGGATATTCTACATGGACTTTGCTAACTGAATACCCCTGAATGGACTGACTACATGGTAAATGAATATTGGACTGTTATTTGACTATGCTATTAACTTATAATGGAATAAAATATATTCTTGATAGCACAAGCGTATCTGTTATTTTTACTGTATGTTAATAAACATACAAGCTTAGCTCACTCATTTATCTGTGTGCCTATCCGACTAACGCTGCACATTCTGTTTAGCTTGTCTACCTAACCCTGGTTGGGGAACCCAGGCTTAACACTGGTTATGGGCCCAGAGGCTGCAAAGTCAGTTTAACTAGGTTAAACAGATTTATGTAAAAAGTGAGAGTTTGTGTTGTTATACATTACAGTAAACAGACAGCTGTGTTTTATTAATTATATTTTTATATCCATATAAGAAAACATGGCACAAGTCAATTTACAAAGTTTGTCCCTGATATCCAAGCTGGATGGCACAAACTATGTATCATGGTCTACAAAATGTAGTCTACTTCTACGAAGAGAAGGTCTGTGGAACATAATTGAAAATCCACCAAACGTAGAAGAATGGGATCCAGAGAATGAGGAAGACAGACTAAAGACAGAAAAATTTAAGCATAAAAATCAACAAGCCATTTGCATAATTGCGTTAACCTTAACTGATCAACAGCTTGTTTATATCCATGGAGAGAAAACGGCTTTTGGGTGTTGGCAGAAGCTGAAGAGAATTTATGTTCGAGATAACATTGGTGCTCACATAAATCTAACACGGAAGCTTTTCAGGACGCATCTCCAAACAAATGGTGATATGCAGTGTCATTTAAAAACTATGCAAAGCATTTTCCAAGAATTACACGAGAAAGAGCTTATATTCTCTGAACAACATCAAATTTACATAATTCTATCTTCCCTTGATGAAAGTTATGATAACTACGTAACTTCACTTGAAATTTTGCCAAAGGAAAATTTAACTTTAACTGATATAGCTGGCAGATTGATCGAAGAGGCCAGAAGAAGACATGAAAGAGATGAATTAAGGAGGAAGCAACCTCAAAAAGAAGATAATAAACCTCCTACTGCATACGCAATTAAAAAGTGTTTTAATTGTGGAGGAAGAGGACATTTGGCAAGATTTTGTAAAAAGGCAAAGCGCCAGAACACTGGCCAGAATACTAAAAATCATCAAAGACTACATAAAAATTTAGAGTTAGCCATGTATACTAACGGAGCTGTAAAAAAATAATTTATGGGTGGTTGACAGTGGGGCATCCCATTGTATAACAAATGATAACAAAAATTTTATTAAAATGTCCCAGAGTACACAGCAGATATCGTTAGCCAATGGCTGGAAACTGAAAGCTAAAGGTGAAGGTATAGCATATTGTTCTTTTATAAAAGAGAATGTAAAAATGTTATATGTACCACAACTTAAGTTTAATTTAATTTCAGTTAGAATTTTGGTTAAACTAGGATATGTAGTTACATTTAGGGGAGATAACTGCATCATAGAAAAAGAAGATAAGAGAATAACTGCACCTTTAAGAGATGGATTATATGTATTAAATAATGATGGTTTAAAGGTGGCTAACACAATTTATGAAAATAAGAAACCTCATGACGAATGTATTCACTTGTTACATAGAAGGCTAGGGCATTTAAATTTTAAAATGCTTAAGAAAACTGTTGAATTGTCTAAGGGAATAAGTTTGAAATCTTGTAATAAGTATTTGCAATGTAATGCCTGTAATCAAAGTAAGAGCAGGGTTATACCGGCTAATAGAGTTGATGGATTTACTACTAAAGAGCCTTTAGAAGTAGTATTTGCTGATTTAATAGGTCCGAAAAAACCAAGTGTAGGAGGAGCTCGCCACATACTAAGTATAATGGATCACTATTCAAGATATGGGTTTTGCTATTTAATGAAGAGCAAAACTGAAACATATCAAAATCTATTTAATTGGCTAAAATTCGCTGAAAGAAAAACTAAAAAGAAATTAGTAACTCTCATCACAGATAATGGTACAGAATTTACAAATAATAAATTTAAAAACAGACTTAGAATGTTAGGTATTCAACATAAAATGTCTGCACCATATAGGCCACAACATAATGCCTTTATAGAGAGAAGAGGCCAAACATTACAATCAATGGCACAAACTATGATGTCTGATTCAGGATTACCTGACAATTTATGGGGAGAAGCAATAATGTGTGGTAATCATATATTAAATAATGTTAATTCAACAACAGGTGAATTACCATTCACACTGTGGCATGGTACAAAACCTGATTTAAGTTACATGCACACATTTGGAGCACCAGCATGGGTGCATATCCCTACACAACTTAGATACAAAGGACAGCATAGAGCTAAAAGATTGATTTTTGTAGGTTATACATCTAATCATAGATCTTATAGATTCTGGGAACCAGGTACATCTAGAGTTTACACCAGTGCTAGTGCAAAATTCCTAGAACATGTAGGATGGAATAGATTAGAGCAAGATTTAAATAATGAAGTATTTATTGGACCCTACAAAAGGCAGAAAGATGAGATTAGCTATAAGAAGAGTCCAATTAAAGAAGAAGTCCACAAAGAGCAAATAGGACCAGAACAAGAGGAAATAGTTGATCAGGAAGAGTTACATGATCAAGAACAATTAATAGAGGAAAGTCCACCTGTAAGTCCTATCATACCTAGACGTACTACACGTGTAACTAGACCACCTGATAGGTATCAAGCAAGTATAGTTTGCCAAGTGACTAAAGTTCCAACTAGTGTAGATGAACTTCGGATGTATCCTGCTAGGGATCAGGAGAATTGGCAAAAGGCAATGGAAAAAGAACTAAATTCATTAAAGGTAATGAAAGTGTATGAAGATGCCAAATTACCTCCAGGAGAAAAATCCATTGGGTGCAAATGGATATTTAAAGTAAAAACTGGAAATGATGGGACTGTTACCCATAAAGCTAGGTTAGTAGCTCAAGGATTTAATCAAACTGCATCTGATTACGATGAAGTTTTTGCACCAAGCCTGAAAGCTACATCTTTAAGAGCAGCATTAGTGTGGGCAGCTAAGAAAAACTATGTCATTAACCATTTAGATGTAGAAACTGCTTATCTACATGCACCATTGCAGCACACTATATATTTAAGAAAACCAATTGGTATAAAAGAAAATAAAATAAATAATAATGATTGTTGGAAACTCAAAAAGAGTCTTTACGGGTTGAAACAATCTGGGTTTGAGTGGAACCAATATATTGTGAAAGAGTTAAACAATATAGGTTTTAAATCTGGTTTAGCAGATCCGTGTGTGTTTAAAAGAGAAAATAATGGAACGGTGTCATTATTGTTATTATTTACAGATGATATTGCTTTAATAACTAAGACTAATAATGAAGCTAATGAGATTATATCATTATTAGCCAAAAAGATAAAAATAAAACATTTAGGTGAAATTAAAAGGTATCTGGGATTGACAATAAATAAAACAAATAATGGTTTTAAGATATCTCAAGAAGATAAAATTTGCCAATTAATTAAAACTTATAAGATGGAACTTTGTAAACCGACAAAGACTCCAATGAGTCAAGAAGTTTGCCAAACTAATGATCAAAGTCCCAAATTTGATAAGTCCATATATCAATCTTTGATTGGTAGCTTATCATATATAAGCAATTGGTCAAGGCCAGATATTGCTTATAGTGTAAATCAGCTGGCACGTTTTAATTCAGATCCAAAAGAATGTCATTGGAAATCCTTAAAAAGAATATTGAGATATCTTAAGGGAACAATAAACCATGCATTATATATAGAACCAAAGGGTGATTTGAGTCTTAGTGCTTATGCAGATGCAAGTTTTGCAACTGATATAAACACTAGAAAATCAACATCTGGGATGGCTATATTATTTGGTAAGACACTAATAGGATGGAGGTCAATCAGACAACAGCATATTAGCTTATCTATGATGGAAGCTGAATTTTCATGTCTGTCATTATTATGCACTGATTTGATTTTCTACAAACAGTTGTTGTTGGACATGGGTATAACTGTAAAAGATTCCATTATGGTGTATGAGGATAACCAAGCAGCTATAAAGTTAGCTACTAGTATTGCTGTAAAAACTAGATCAAAACATACTGACTTAAGATATTTGAATGTGAGAGAATCAGTGAAAAATGGATTAATAAAATTAGAATACTGCTTATCAGAAGAAAACATAGCAGACCAATTTACAAAAGCTCAAGGAGCAACTAAGTTTAAAGAAAGTTGCGAAAAATATTTTCTAAAGATGTAAATGATTCATAGTTATTATGTAACCTAAAAGGGGAGAATGTTAGGGATAACATTGTTCACCCTAACTGGTTTAGGTGAAATAATAACTATGAATCATAGTTAGTGTATGTTAGAGTGTATACAGCTTTAACTGTGAAATAGCAATTAAAGGAGTGGTTAAGAAAACAATATAAAAGTAGCAAGACTACAGCTTGCTCACTCTGGCTTTGATGATCCCTGATTACTGCTTGGAATCAAGACTGCATTGCTCGAACGGGAGAGACAACAAAGGACTGATTTGTAAGTGAACTGACAATAGGATATTCTACATGGACTTTGCTAACTGAATACCCCTGAATGGACTAACTACTTGATACATGACTATTGGACTGTTATTTGACTATGCTATGAACTTATAATGGAATAAACTATATTCTTGATAGCACAAGCGTATCTGTTATTTTTACTGTATGTTAATAAACATACAAGCTTAGCTCACTCATTTATCTGTGTGCCTATCTGACTAACGCTGCACATTCTGTTTAGCTTGTCTACCTAACCCTGGTTGGGGAACCCAGGCTTAACAATGGCATTTTTTTTATGACCTTAAAGTCTTACCTGGTGAGGACAGTAGTAAGTTGAGATTTTAATTCCCCACAATACCCTATCCTGGAGTGTGGTCATGTAAGCCTTACTGGGAAATTAAATAGAACCTTCTTGAGTTGTTTCATGTAGACCTGTGGGAGGAGTAGATTCCTCCAAACTTGCTTCCATCATTGTCCTGGGATTGGAGCACCAAAAATATCTGACAGAATCAACAAAATGTCTAATCAGGGTTGAAAAAAGATGGACTACCGAGTGAAGGTCCAGCAATGAGGATGAATCTGTCTGAAAGCAAGCCCAATATGATCCTAGTAATTTTAACTGTCTAGAATAGTGGTTCCTAAACTTTTTCAGTCCACTGCCCCCTTGGTGCTACAAACTCTATGAATCCCAGGGGTGGGATTCAAATTTCTGTGGGCATGGCCTAATTTGAGAGTGTGGTTTGCTGGTAACATGATTGGGTGGGTGTGGCTTGCTGGTCACATGGCTGGGTGAGCGTAGCTTCTGGTCATGTGATTGGTGGCATGGCTTGTTGGTCACGTGACTAGGTGAGCATGGTTTGGTGACTGGCAAACCATATACACGTGGTCCTCACTTAATGGCTGGTTGCTTAGCAAGTGTTCTAATTTATGACTGGCCTCCCTAGAACTACTTGACCTGTTTTGGGAGTTTTGACAGCCATGCATACACATATACATACTCCCAACCCTGCTGGAGCAGGTCATTGGACTAGAATCGGCAAAGCATCTCTGATTAGATTCTAATAGTGAATAGAATCTAATCAGAGATGCTTTGCCGATTCTTGCTGATTTGTTTTATTTGTATTTATTTTATGTTGCTGAATTGCACTGACATGTGTGTCCCTTCTTGTGCACAATCCAGAAGCACTTGTGATTCTTTGCACCAAAAATTACTGACCTCTGGCTTTGCTCTACTTTTCAAACATGCCGTTAATGCTGCGTTCTAGGTGCCAGCCCCGCAGGTCCACCCCATTGAGCCCGCTGCACTGGAGGGACCTGCCCAGGCAAGTCCGAGTGGAGTGGTGCACCAAATCAATGGGGTGAGCCTGAGAGAGGGAAAAAGAGAAAGAGAAAAGAGAGAAAGAGAGAAGGAAGAAAAGAAAGAGAAAAAGGAAAGAAAGAAAAAGGGACAAAGAAAAGAGGGGCATGGAGGGATGGAAGGGAGAGGGGGAGGGAGGGAGAGAGAGAGAAAGAGAGAGAGAGAGATCTGATGCATCAGATTGAAATGAGGCCTAGTTTAGAGGCCCTTTTCCACATTGAAACATCTTTACCAGCACATTGAAACATTTTTGGCTTCTATTAATTAACGCTTTTGTTCATCAAACATGGCCTAGACTGTCTCACATTTTGCTGAGGCTTTAAATAGGATCCATTGGACCAGATCTCCACTCTAAAAAATTACTTTTCCCCAATGTATTACAGTGCCAATTCTGAAAAAGGCAAAACCAAAATTTACTGGTAAATTACAAGGAGAACACACACACACACACACACACACACACACACACACACACACACACAAACTCCCTTCTAACCCTGCTGGAGCAGGTGCTTGGGCTAGAATAGATATCTCATTATATTTTTCCTCCTTCCCTCTCTCCTTCTTTATTTCTTTTTCTTTCTATCCTTCCTTCCATCCCCCCTCTTTCTTTGTGCCTTTTTCTTTATTTATTTTTCTTTCTGTCCCTTCCTTCCCTTCCCCCCTCTTTCTTTGTGCCTTTTTCTTTCTTTCCCTTTTCTCTTTCTCTTCTTCCTTCTCTCTTTCTCTGTCTCTCTTTCCTCTCTCTTTCCCTCTCTCAGGCTCACCCCATTAACTTCGTGCACCGCTCCATTCAGACTTGCTTGGGCAGGTGCCTCCAGTGCAAGGGGCTCAATAGGATGAAACACAGCGGCGGCAGCAGCAGGATGTTTGAAAAGGAAAGCAAAGCCACTCTCCTTTCCCAACGCTGCATTCAGGGTGGAGCTCCTTGCACCAGAGCATGCAAGTCAATGGGATGATCCTGCGGAGCCTTGCCTGGAATGTGGAGGCAGTGGGATTTTTTCTCACCCCTGAATTGTGCCCTGCTGCTCACCTCCAGAGCCCCCTGCTGCCTCTTAGTGCCCCCCTGCCTTGCCTCTCAGTGCCCCCAAAGGCATCCTACCGTTTGGGAACCACTGGTCTAGAAGATGATTATCCAATCTATTAAGAGAAGAGTGGTTCTTTTGTTTGCATAAAAAAGGAATGATTGTATGAGCAATAAAAAACAAAACACAATAAAATCCAATTTTATACCCAAGAGTTGTAGTACTGAAACTGATGGAGCCCATTCTTTTCAAGTTACTACTCATCCACAATACCAAACTCATCAATATATGAGGAGAGGCCATTCTGATATTTTCGCTCCAAACCAAAGAGTTAGCATAGTTTAACTCAGTAATTATACTTTACAAGATACAAATTTAAAATCACTTGATTTGAGACCTTAATTGCAAACATGTCGTAAAAAGTTACATTTATCACATAGAGGGAGGGATATTTTAAAAGATTATTGTCCTGAGATGTATGATCTGTTCCACAGCATGTACATTCTTTGAAAACCACAACTGGCTGATCTTCTAAACTAAGCAAGGTCAGTAATACAGTTAGTATTAGATGAAAAACTACAAGAATTTCCCAGGCTTTCTCAGAAGAAAATAAATGTAAAATTATTTCCTGAATGCTGCCAAGAAAACTATACCATTGTATCCATGAAATCACCATGCCCAACTCTATTTGGAAGAGCCTTTACTTTTAGTTTATCAGAAAATTCCCTTTATAGAAGAACAGCATATGGATATCAAAAGTTCATCAAAAGCAAACCCACCTTCATAGGTTGCCTGAAATCCTTGAGCACTGACAGCATAGTCACTTACAAGCCACAAGGACAGCACCACTCCAGTACTCACAATGGGAGGAGGCAGCTGGAAACCTGTGAGCCTGGAAGAAATCAAGGGAAAGAGTCACAAAAGGAATTTCCTAATGAAACACAATTCAGATTATCACTTTCCTGTTCCATAAAATAGCTTCAACTACAGAAAACAATGAACCAAACCTCATTCATATCAAGCATTATGATACAAGGGGACTTTGGTGTTCTCTGAGCTTGTTTGCTTTCTTGTAGATATTTAATTACCTTAAGTAGATAACATCACTGGTGCTAGTGATTAAGTATGTGATGGCTGATGCCCATTAAGGGACAGCTGGTGGGAAGGAGTACACTGAAGTAATGGTTTCCCAGGAAGGAGGGAGAACATTCCAAGGAGGGGATGAGACAAGAAGTAGCACAGTCCAGTGCTGGACAGGAGACAGAGAAAAAGAATCAGGAGAGCCACAACCTACAGTCTTCTACGGTTTATCTATTACAGCAAGAGTAGCATTGGTTTTAATCTGGCAAGATTCTGTCTTTTTGGTGTGAGCAATAAAGAACTGAACTTTGGCTGGATTGTTCTATGTCATTCTTGGGTTGGGCTGGGTGGGCTGGGCTGGGCTTGACGAAGGCAGTTTGTAGGTTCCTGTTTAACTTCAGTGTGGCAGGCATTATGTGTAAATTTAGCTACCACAGTTATTTAACAAAACTTGTTTGTGAATGCAGCTTGTATAAAAAATAACTGCATTCAGAAACCTATTTGAAAGCTATACAAGTACAATGAGCTTATGGCAACAAGACCAATCAATGCATTGACTAGAGTTTTGCACCACCTGCATTTTCGAAATGATCTTCAAAGACCATTCCTCGTGTAGAATCATTGTTTCATCCTGCAGGTAATCTCACTTATTTTGGCCATGTCATGTGAGGGAATTCACCTGAAGAAAGCAATTATGTTGGGAAGAGTTAGTGGTAAAAAGAAACCAGGTTGCCAAAGAACATGATGGCTATACAATATAAAAGCTGACACCAGCCAGAGTCTAGAAAAACTCAAAGAAACAGTAAGATCAGAAGATGTGGAGAGGCTTGGCCTATAGAATTGCCAAGAACTGGACATGACTAAATGAATAACATCATCATCATTGCATCCAGGTAAAGTGAAAGCCTGAAAAGTACAGATCCCATCCCAAGTAAATATATTGGGTGAAAATGAGGCTTTTCTGGAGAGTAGTTGACAATTATATTGGAGGATAATGATTCTGCTTATTGGTTTTGCAAAATTTAATATACAGTTTGTCATGAATGTTTTATTTTTTATCCAGTTGTATGCTATTTTTGTTGTAGTAAAATGCAGGGAGTTCTGTAAGACTCCATGGCATATGCAACTAATAAATGAATGTTTTTTCATATAATAAAAATGAAGCTTACAAAAGAGTATTGAATAAGTCTTCCCTTCTAAACTAACTGACGGGTTTTCTGCAACTAGCTAAATGCCCTGAGCTGATAGGAAAAATGCTAACATGCTTTCCTCTGCCCTTCCTCCCCCACCAAAAAGCATTTATAAGAAGAAATATAGTGACATTGTCTTAGCAAAAGATCAACCAAAGGAAAGCTGAGAATGAACTAAGGAACAGTTTCAGACTGAAATTCTGCATGAGCTAGGTCTGAACAGCAGGGTTATCAAACACAACCATTCACACATCATCAATTAATCCTTTGTTTAGAACTACAAATTTTCCAGCCCAAGGAAAATAGTATGATTTTACGTGCCTTGGAATGCAACATATCTGAGAAATAGTTCACATCACAAAGAGCTTCCGGAAGAGCAAGTCAGTATCCATTCAGAGATGCTGTAACAATCATAAGCTTCTTTTACTATAATTGCTCCATATTTTATTCTATCCCAAACCATCATCATTACTGTCAACGTATACTCCATTACCCAATGGGTAATAAGAACTGGCTGTCTTCTAATGATTTGCCACAGCTTGTCAAATGTTGAGCTTCAGCTCAACATTATGTGCAGTGTAAAGTATCTGTACAAGGACAGAGAAGGATACACACTCAAACATGATTGGGGAGATATGTCTTACCCAAAACAGTATTTCTTATTCTTTGAAACAGTCAGTAAGTCATGCTTCCGATTAATTCCATGCTAAGGGAGGTAAGGAAAGAGAGTGGACAGTTCTGACTACAGTAGAACAAAGAGGGGAAAGAAATAAAAAGAGGGAAGGTGGTCTTGTTCACTTGTGGCTTTGGTTATTTTAATTGAAGGAAATTTTATTCTCTCAAAAATACATTTCTAAATGCTGGGCAACTTTTTATAACTTATTAGTAGACTGAACAAACTGCTGAACAAAGACCTGTGTAGTGTGTGAATTAAAGATAACATCAACATTTTGTAGTCCTTCCAGATTCTTTCCATAAATGAATTATATTCTGCAACTAGATGTTAATTTTATTACAGGTTGGTTCAGCAATAATTCCTGAACCAGCATTATGACTTCCTAGGTATTAATTCCCAGCTGTTCTATTGACATAGCTGGGAAATGGCTAATATACATTTCTGATTAACAATTATAGTTTTATCTACTAATCCTACCACCTCCCACTTAGCTAAGGCAATTTATAAAACAGGCTTAAAGGAAGGCTTTATTTTAAAGGGAAAAAATGCTTTCTTTCTCTCTCTGCTACCATCAGTTTAAGAGGTAAAATTCTACCATATAAAAATACCAAGGACAGCTGATAGGTTTGTGGCATTCCATCAAGGAAAAATATTTTTTTATTTTTTTTTTCTGGCTCCTAGAAAAAAGCTCATAACTCACTTTTCAAAAGAGTTGACAAGAGGAATCTTGGGAATTGACTCCAACACACCTGGAAGTCATCAAGTTGGGAAAGGCAGTTATCTACTTTTATTCAAGATCATCCAAATGAATTTTGAATTTATACTGATAGAAGGTACATTTCCAAGAACCATACACATGATTCTCTTTGAAAAAATATTTTCAAAAAAAAAAAAGAGAAAGTAATAATAGTACCAGAAATATGTCCTACTCTGGTTGCTAATTATTTGTCATTCTCAATGCCAAACCTTCAGAATTTTACTGGATGGCAACCAGTAGATTTTGGAAAAGCATTGAGTAAAAGGAGAACTGTCATCATTTTTATTTACTAAGGAGCTGTACTTTCTACCTAACAACCAGTCTAAAACTTGATGTCCTTCAGATGTGCTAAATTTGAATTCTCAGAAGACTCAGCAGGAATTTTCACATATTTGAAGGGCATCATATTTAAAGATGTGGGACTGAGCTTTTCACAGATATTTTGTTGTGAATTGTACAAGAGATTGTACTGCAAAACAATGAAAACAATTATTTAATAGTAAGCCAAAGGCATTATTAGCACTAACAATAGCACTTAGACTTATATACCACTTTACATTGCTTTATAGCCCTCTCTAAGCTGTTTATAGAGTCAGCACAAAGGAAATTGATAAAAGATGTGGAAATTTATATTAAATACTGTTGGGGTACCCCAACAATATCTAATATAGATTTCCATATTTTTTATCCTTCCAGATAATATTTACGTTCACTAAATGCAGGTTCACACAAAGTACAAGGAAAAATAGTTAAAACAACAGATAATTTCCAATACATCTTTTTCATTTTGGGAAGAAGAAGATCTAATCTAAGTTCCATTATAAGCTACAAAGAATCAGATAGTATCATTTAAGATTCCTCAAAAGAATTCTAAATTCATTTCAGTGTTGGTTCAGCTCAGAATTCTGATAAAAATATTACTTTTTAGAAAATTCAAAATGACTACTGAGCAGTATGTTGTTGGTTTTCTTAACAATGGGAAGCAACCTAGATGATCTCACTATATGTATTTTGATCTATTTCACCATTCAGGATCAGATGAGGTGAATATTTAAGCAACTGAAGACAATTAACTATAGGGATTTGAAAAGTATCAAAGGTTATTAAATATAGGAAAGATCCCACCAATTTACAACAACTCCAAGGAGTCTATTATTTTTGCTCTTGAAAAAAATAAATTAAAATTTAATGATTAAGTAATATATACCTTTGAGATCTCATTGGAAATGTGTAAATAATGTGCCAATGGAATCCTGCCTAAACAAAGAGATCAAATGTTCCATACCTCAGTGATTTTAAGAGGAAACCTTGGGAGTTATTATCAAACAAACATCATTTTTACACTGTGTAAATGCAGTAATTTATATTTCATTATTTACATTACTTTCTGCCAAGAATCCTACTCTACCAGCAGGAGGCTAGGACCAAATAAAATATCCATTTCACAATGGCTGATTGTCATGTGTAGATTTGAGGAAACTACTTGTAAAGCAGGATAAAAATATAAGCTTCAAAATTGTGGTTCTTTTTTTAAATTTATTTATTTTCTTCCTAGGAACCAAGAAATAGGCCTTCAGAAAGGCTCACATATATGTTGCATGTTAAATGTCTCAAACTCTAGAGAAAGCATGTATGTGTAGTCTCTCCCAGTCAGTTCAGACTAAAATGTTTTCAAATCTTTGGGATCATAAACTACATGAAGCTCATTCTGCTCTATCTATTTTGTTCATATTTTTTTATTCTCATTATTACTGTCATATGGTGACTATTACAGTCAGTGTAGTGATTATTAAAATCTTCTACATATAGTCCTTAATGGTCCAAGGTTGGTAGTGGCAGATTAGGCCACTTAATATTGGGAGGTTTTGTAAATTACCATTATCATTATTCCTGATATTTCAATAATGGTAGTTTCAATGTTGTATTGTTGGATACAATTAATAATCTTGTATTCTTCGATGTCATAACAGAGATAATTATGGAGCCATGAACATTAGATGTTATTTTAGCTACAATTTTGTACCCCAAGATCTTCCCTTGAGCTTTAATCTGTTCCTCATCAACCAATTTAATCTCTTGTAGTGCTTTAACTTCTATCCTATTATCTATGGCCAGTCTGCTTACATTTATTTCTATTTAAGCCTTATATGTTTAGTTAAAAAATATGGATCTGGGGTCCAATATCTTTTGTCAATGGGTTGTTAAAAGACCTGTTGTAGTGTAATTGCTGCCTCTATAGTTTTTTATTGTGATGGATAAAATGTCTAATTTGGTTACTGTGTGTAATCTTTTAGTCGCTCTGCTAATACAGAATGCTGCCAGGGGTGTACCATTGTGAAGATAATCCACACGATGATCCAGCAAGCTACCTCCCTATAGCTCTGCTATAAATTTCTGGAACAATTACTTTATAACAGAATATACCAACTTGTTGATAGGGTCTTTTCTCCAGATTGGGTTTTTAAGAGAAACTGCTGCTGCAAGCAAATTCTGGCTCTTACTTAATTTATCAAAGCCAGTTTCCAAAAAGGTCTAAAAACTTCTGTGACTTTTATTGATTTGACTGAAGCTTATGGTGTAGCTTGATGGTTTGATACTCAAGCTGAAGAAAACTATTCTGTGTCTTAAAGTAACAAACCTTTTGGAGAACATGTTTTTAAAAAACCGTGATATACATTAGGAGACACCACTAATAAATCATATTCCATTAAGAATGCCTTGCCACAGTTCTAGCCCCACTCTTATTTAATCTGTAATAATAGTGATTTACCAGTCTGAAAAAATTGCTATGCCAATGATATGACAATAACTATCCAAACCAAGGAATTTGAGGAATACATTTTTACTAAGGATCTGAAGTCACTAAGACAATTTTACAAGAAGTGGAGGCTATGCCCTAACCCAAATAAAACTGAAGTGTGCACCTTCCATCTAAACAATCATATAGCAAAGAAAGAGTCATACAGCAAAGAAAGATTTTTTATGTGAAAAGAGGATCAAACACAACTGCCATCAAAAATATCTCAGAATAATCCTTGATCAATCCTTGGAGTAATCAGACAAAAAAATAAAAACAAAAACAACTTGATCAGGAAAATATTAGGAACAGACTGGGAAGCACAAGCAAAAACACTGTATCGCTAGTATACTCTGTTGATGAATACTGCATGCCTATATATATGGGGGAAGAACTTGTCATACTAACAAGACTGATGTTTGCCTTAATGACACAATGGGAATAATATCTGGAATTCTTAATTCCATACCATTATCATGGCTCCATACTCTTTCTAACATTGCCCTTCCTGATCTCAGGTAACAACAACAGACAGTCTGAGAGTGGTATAAAATAAACATGCCATCGACTCCCAGAAATTTTTCAACACATAAAATATTAGAGCCTCTACCTCTCACCAAGTTTAAACTTAGAGTACCAATTTGGGATAACATACCACAGTTTTACAATCCAGATGAAGAATGGCTATTAAGATGGGTGACTTTTTATAACTATAACCAGACTGCATAGATCCAACAAATAAACTTTTAGAAATGCAGTTGGCTTCCAAAATATGGAGCCATATGAACAGAATCAGGATAGGCCATGCTAGAACTAAGTGGGAATAGCTGAGAGCCTGCAATGTGACTGTGGTGCTCAGGAACAAACTATTACACATATAGCTCAAAAATGTCTCAAGAAATTTCAGTGCGCCTGGGATGATCTCATTGTAGCCACACCAGAAGCAATTAGTTGGTTAGCTTCCAACTAATAATGAATTATAATATCTATCTCACGGAGATTTAATGGCACCATATTATGGTGATTTTATTATGGTTTTATCTTAATTTAATATTTTATTTCCTGTATTGTCCCCCTCCCCCCCCTCTGTGTGTGTATGTATGTATGTATGTATGTATGTATGTATGTATGTATATCCTGATGCTTTATTTAAACTAAATTTGTATATCAGTGATTACATAATCTCTGTAGATGCCATACAGTAAATAAATAAAATCTAGGTTATGAGAGCTAGTTTGGTTTAGCAGTTAAGACATCAGGCTAGACCAAGTGTCTTGGGCACAAAGCCAGCTGGCTGACCTTGGACCAGTCACTCTCTCCTAGCCACAAGGGCAAACTATGTCTGAAAAGCCTTGCCAGAAAAGTGCAGAGATCTGTCCAGGTACCCTCCAATAATTGGATAATTGAATGGAAGAAAAGAAAAACATAGTATGTTTTCACTCTTGATAAGCTTGATACATATATTTTGCTTCCTCCAGGAACGTCTATATGATAAAACCATCCCTGCATGTTTTGTTTTGTTTTTATTTTAGCTAATTTATATAGCCACCATCTTAATGAGTCAGGGTGGCAGGAGATCACACATAGGAATTTTCCCTTTGTTAAATTATGGTGGTCCTGCAATATAGGTGTGACAAAAATTACTTCCCTTATGTTTGTATCTTGCCAATTCTAAAGAGAGTCTAATTTGCATTGATTTTCCATCTCCTTTTTAAATTGCCAAGCCATTCTGATTTATTTTATTTCCATTACTTGTTGAACAAGTAATGAACTTGTGGTGTCTTTCAGTATTGTGAAAAGTTGTTATACCATATGTAAATTCCACTTTCACTAATAGTTATGTTTTGCTAGTGTTTTCTTCTTCTGATCTCTGACTGAAATACAAGTAGCTCTTCGACTTAACAACAGTTCATTTCGTGATCAAAGTTACAGTGGCACTGAAAAAAGTGACTTATGACCATTTTTCCCCATTTACAATTGTGGCAACATTCCCATGATCACATGACCAAAATTCAAATGCTTGGCAATTGGCTCATATTTATGAAGGTCATAGTGTTTTGGGGTCATATGATCCTGTTTTGCATCTTTCTGACCAGCAAAGTCAATGGGGAAGCCAGATTCAATTAACAACCACATAACTAATTTAACAATTGCAGCGATTTGCTTAACAATTGTGGCAAGAAAGATTGCAAAATGGAGTAAAACTCACTTAACAAATATTTCACTTAGCAATGGAAGTTTTGGCTCAATTGTTGTCATAAGTCAAGGACTACCTGTACAACTATCTATCACCAAGATGATCCTTAAGGAAAGCATCACCTAATCAGATTATTGCCTGATTACTTCTTAGCATCCAGATCTTAAAAGCAACAAAACAGTATCTGAATTCAGCTTGGTATAATACAGCCAGTCTTCTAGTGCTTGAAGACGTACAGAACTTCCAGACCATCCATGGAAGAAGAAACACAGCATATTGATCACAATTAATTTCAAACCCATATAGAAATCTTCCAAGTAATTTAATATTGATATTAAATAGAATAGGTAATAAGATGCATTTTAATAGGAAAACTCCTAGGAAGCTAAAGGAAAGCCTCTTAAAAGTTTTCTTCTGGAAATAGCTAGAGATATGGCAGTGAAACCATCTCAGACAACTTTAAATACCCTCAAGCATCCAAAGTGGATTGGTCAGCTGTTCCAATACATATTTACTATAAAGCCTTCTATGTTTCACTACAATACAATTAGATTCATATTTCATATAAATAGATAAGTTAAATAAATGAATGCAGATATATAGCACCAGAACATTAAAGCACCAAGGAAGTAGGCTGTACAACACAACCCAGTAATTCAAGTAATCAGTCATTTGAAATATGATAGGTCAGGAAACATACTCCATCAATTTAATTGGAAGTATATTTTATTGGTATTGATCATCATTTCTCAACCTTTGATCACCTTAAGTTCTCTGGACCAACTCCTAGAATTCCCCAGTCAGCATGGGAATTCTGGGAGTTGAAGTCCAGATATCTTTAAGTCACCATAGTTGAGAAACACTGATGTTTGTCATAGAAGTATCTTGGAAGCCTGACTATACCCAAATTAATTAGGATGGACTATGGTGAATTTCTTTCTCATGCTTTCTTTGTTTCTTGGGCTTAAAGCATATTTTTTACTTTTTGGTAATATTTTCCTATATATTCTCCAAGGTCATGTTTGTGTTTCTCTGCACTGACAGACTCATAGATAGTTGGGGTTACATTGCAGCAGTTGTCTCAGATGCCTCAAAGGAGGATCAGCAATTTTCTTCCTTACTTCATATTTTTTACAAGCCAGAAAAATTAAGAGAGAAAAAATGGTGATATTTTACAGCTCCACATTAGGAGCTCTGTTTCAGTCTCAGAAGGTATAGGGATTACTTTACATCCCAGTCAACAATTATATCAACAGATGATTCTCTGTTAGTTTAACCTTGTACAAGACTGGATCTCTTGAGTGTTAAATGGCAACCTGCTGATAGTTAGTTGATCATGTCAATAAATTATTTTTGGGGGTTCATGGTCCATGCTATCCTGCCTACTAACCCACTTAAACATGTCAAAAGACACACAGTGTCTTTCCTCTTTCTTATAGTGGCAGATTAATGAAGGAAGGAGCTTCTGACTGGCTTTCATTTCCTGAGAAAGCAGACCCCATGGGAAGCACAAGGAACAGATAAGTAAAGCAAAAACCAGAAAGCCAAGCAGACGCCAACCGATACAGATTATAGAGAACAAATGCCTAATATTTTTCAGTTTCAAAGGTACAATTTGGGTTGCTGATACCTTTTTGCAGCTTAATATATTTTCTATCTAAGCCCTATCTCCATTAATACCAATAAAGCAGAAGAGATTTCAGTACCAGGACAGGTCACTGAATTTGATTACCTTATTCTAGGGCAGAGGTGGGGAACTGTGGGCCTTTATGACCTGTGGACTTTAACATCCCAGAGCATGGCTGGCTCAGGAATTCTGGGATTTGAGGTCCACAAGTCATAAAAGGGCCATAGTTTCCCACCCCTGTTCGAGGGCTATTGCAGCTTAAAAGAAAGGACCACAAAAGTTATTTTGCCTGATCATTTGTGTGGAGCCTTAAAAAAAAAAATCATGCATGAAGCCAAAAGCAAGTATTCATTCATACCTTCTCCTACTACTTATCTATGCTAACAGCATAGATAAATAGAAAGATATAGTATAAGGACCCTAAGAGGGGAGAAGAAAAGGTAGCTTTCCAGATAGTCCAATCTCTATTTCCAAGAACTTAAATACGAAGCCAAAAGAACCTCTCCCTTCTTGTGCATCTTCTTTGTACTTTTTAAGTTCCATTTTCAGTTCTTCTAAGAGTGGAGCCATTTTAAAAAGTTTTAAACAACCTACCCGATTGATTTTAGTTATTCAAATACAATAACCAAAAATCCAGAGATCACCAAGTAATCCAAATAGTCCCAGGCTGTTTCTTCTTATTTCTTTTTTCACTTTCAGTTAAAATGTATCTTTTGGAAGTCTTGTTGAGATTTTGCTGTAAGTTTTTTTTAATTCTAGGTAGTCTCCTCCCTTCCAGATCCTGCCCTTTTTGTTCTTTTTCTCTCCTTTCCTGTGTTCAAAATCTTTTGATTATCCAAAAACCTTTATTATCCCTTTGACTTTTTATTTTCAGCATTAAATGCCTATTAATGTCAAAGTGGATTTTTTTTCCAATTCCTTGCTTAAGCCCATGTCACACTGGCCAACGGATGCAAAAAGGACACAACGGACGAGCAAAATGTTCCATCCATTGTTATCCGCTCTTAAAAGGGGCAAAAATTTGAATAACCGGAGCAGATAACACGGACGTGGGGAGGACGCAGGGCGGATGCAAAGCGGATGTGGAACAGAAGCCTAGCGGATGGAAGCGGATGGGAGTGGATGGCACAACCGCAGGGCTTCCGGGGGGCCTCAGCGAAGTGGATGCGGAACGGATACAGCGGATGCAGAATGGACACCGAACGGATGAAGCGGATGCACAGCGGATAAAGCGGATGCACAGCGGAAGCGGAACGGATGCCGAGCGTTAAATGCACATGCGGGGGGGGAAGCATTGCGTAAGCCCCCCGGATATAAAGGGAAGCAGCTCGCACGTGGCCAGCATTCCGAGGAAAGACCTGCTGCTGGACACTTCGAGTTCATTGCCTGCCCTGTTCATTGCCTGCCAGCCTTGGTGCCTGCCTGCCTGCCTGCCTTCTTGCCAGGCTTTCTGCCAGGCTTCCTGCCAGGCTTCCTGCCAGCCTTGGTGCCTGCCAGCCTCCCTGCCAGCCAGAAACCCCACAACCATGGGGAGGAAGCGAAAGCCTCAGCAACCTGCCGCCATCCCTGGCAAGAGGGACAGGGCCAACCTCCCCCCACCTGCCCCGACTCTGCTTCTGCTGGTGCTTACTCTGTTGAAGCTGCTCCTGGTCCTGCTGGTCCTGCTCGTCCTGCTCGTGCTCCTGGACTTGCTCGTCCTGCTTTTGCTCCTGGTCTTGCTCGTCCTGCTCGTGATCCTGGTTTTGCTCGTCTTGCTCATGATCCTGGTCCTGCTCATGGTCCTGGACTTGCTGGCCCTGCTGGTGCTTACTCTACTGCTGCTGATCCTGGTCCTGCTGGTCCTGCTGCTGATGGTCCTGCTGCTGATGATCCTGCTGCCACTGCTGCTGCTGCTGATGATGATGATCCTGCTGCTGCTGCTGCTGATGATGATGATGATGATGCTGATTATGATCCTGCTGGTGAGGATGATGATGATGATGATGATGATGATGATGATGATGATTCTGCTGGTACTGCTGCTGCTGCTGGTGGTGTGGAGGAGCAGCCCCTACTACCTGGGAGCCCCTCTGATGAGGGCCCATCTGGTCCACCCAAAGGGAGGAAGAGGTGTATGCGACAACGGGAGAGGAGGCAATACTATATTGAGGAGGCGCACGAGGATGAGGTGCTGGAGTGGCTGAGAGAGAACGACGATCTGTGGCGGAAGGGACACTGGCTGTACAGGGACACCAAGCGGAAGCAGGCTGCTTGGAGAGAGAGGGCAGAGAGTATGGGTTACACTTCGGAGGTGCTCCTCGGCTGTTGGAAACATATGCACACCTGGTACGGGAAGCTGCATCTGAAGAAATCTGGCCAGGCCACTGTGAAGCTGACAGACAGAGAGACCTACGTCATGGCCAGGTGCAGCTTCCTGGAGGGTGAGGTCCGCCACCAAGGAGCACCAGCAGCCCCTCTCATGACCCTCTATCTCCGGCAGCCTGCTGAGAGTCAGTCCTCTTCCAGCCGAGAGTCAGTCCCGGTCTCCAGGCAGGTTTCTGTGGAGCGTGCCACAGCGGAGAACCCATGGACAGGTGTGGTAAGCGTGGTGCAGTGCGTAGAGGACTCCCTGGTTCAGTGGGAGAAAGGAGACATCGAGTCCACCACAGTCCTAGCCGCACCCACCCCGCCCAGCTCCGCCTCCGCAGAAAGGCAGAGAGCCGGACAGCTGGAGGGGCAGAGCCACAATGTCCTGCTGGAGATCAGGGACACCATCCGCACCAGCATAGATCTCCTCTCTCAGCTGGTCCACACCGACTTGTCATCCTCCAACCGCAAGCCGTTCCTCACCTATGTCAACCAGACCCTCAAGGAAATGGCGGATCCACAGTACCAGGTGGTGAAGGACCAGATCACCAAGCTGCTTCACAACCCTCCAGACCCAGAGGAACCTGCTCCCACCCAGTCCAGGCCTGCTCCTCCACCCCAGGTGATATCCCTCCCATTCCAAGGCTTCCCACAGGCCCTCACCTACCAGGGCTACGGCAACCAGGAGGTTCAGCAGCACAGGCAGCAGCCCTTCCCAGTCCAGGCACAGAGTCATCGGGCGACACCATTGCCACCTGTTCCACTGATGCCACCGATGCCACCCACAACAATGATGCCACCCACGACCAGTCCTCACCCAGCTGCACAGCAGACAGCCCCACTACACTACTCTTTCCTCCACCCCACATCCAAGCCCGGCCTCAGTACATCTGTCATCAGTACTGGGGCTGACACCCCATGGCATGGAGGAAGGACCTCTCAGCATCACGGGGCTGAGCCAGCTGTCCGAGAGCTTTCTCAACACACCGTCACCTGTTGTCCTCTCAGGGCCAGGCACTCCAGCACCACCCACCACCACAGAACCTGGACCCTTTACCCCTGAGACTGGGCACACCTCCGAGTGATCAAGAAGAGTGCCAGAGACTGGGTAGCTGGCTACCTGTGGACTTTATTTGGACACTTGACTTGGGTCATTTTTTTCTTACAGCTTGTTGTTCAATAAAGTTTATCTTTGATTCACACACTTGGTGGAAACTTTTAGAATTGGCTTAAGCCTTTGCATGCTTGTGGGATGGGTTAAGATAGCAGTGGGGTGGGCAGGGATACCTGTGGAATGAGCAGGGATACCTTTGGAATGGCTAATAGCTGTGGGATAGATAAACCTCCAGTGCAAGTATAGTGGGACTGTATGGTCTACCCTCCCAGGTGCCACACCTATGGCCCTTTTTTATCAATAACAATGTAAGCATTGATCCACACATGTCAACATAAACAAAACTCTTTATTAAACGCCCTGTTCATTGTAGGCTCACCCAACATACATGGCCCAATCTCATCCGTGTGATGAGACAGGCTGAAGGAAGCATCCATTAAGCATCTACCATCCTGTCTTGCCACTCCACCACTCCAGCTGGGGAGTTGCACCAGTGTTTCAGGAGGTTGCGCTGCTTCTTCCCTTCCCATGAGGCTCTGTTGTGGCCTTCCACATCCTGAGTGTTGATCAGGTTTCGCCCTTGCCTCCATTCACCAGGCTCCATGTCCCCATTGCCTTGTTGATGGTCCACAAGCCTGTTCTGCAAGACTGGGTAGCGGGTGCTCATGAGATTGTGCATGATGCAGCAAGCTTCCACGATGTTCCTCATTGTCTCTGGGCGATGCTGCATGGTGGTGAGAAGTACCTGGAACCTTTTGGCCAGGATGCCAAAGGCATTCTCCACCACTCGCCTTGCCCTGGACAGCCTGTAGTTGAAGATCCTCTCTTCACGGGTCAAGAGTCTGGAAGTGTATGGGTTCATGAGGTAGGTTCTGAGGGAGAAGGCGTCATCCCCCACGATGAAGTAGGGCACATCTTGCGTGTCGTTGGGCAGGGGGTCTGGATCTGGGAAGCCCACGATGAAGTTGCCTTCCAGCCCCTCCTTGAGGTGACTGGCATTGTATACCTGGGCATCTGAAGATGAGCCGTAGCCTGAAGCATCGATGTACATGAATTTGTAGTCAGCATCGACCATGGCAAAGAGGACCATGCTGAAGAAGCCCTTGTAGTTGAAATAAGTGGACCCCGACTTGGCTGGCGCTTTGCAGGCCACGTGCTTGCCATCGATGGCTCCAAAGGTGTGTGGGAAGTTCCACCTCTGATACCACTGCTCTGTAACTTTCTTCCATCCTTCTTCAGTGGAGGGGCACTGGAGGAGCTCCTCCTTGTATTCTTCGATGAAGGCCTGCACCACTTCTCTGACCACAATGCTGATGGTGTTGTGTGGCACCCTCCAGCCATACCGCATGCTTTTGTAGGTGGTCCCAGAGGCCAGGTATCGCAGAGTGAGTGCCACCTTGAGCCCAGGTTCCAGGCTGGGCCGGAAGTTGGTGTTTGCCTTGGTCAACCTGGGTGTCAGCCGCTGCACAACTTCATCAAACATGGCTGGAGGCATCCTCATGAAGTTCTGAGCTCCACCATCAGCTTGTTGTCCAGTCCATACTCTGCTCTTCTCTCGATCCATTTTTGGACCCAGACACTTCTTGGCTGCCTCTTTTTCTTCCCGTAGTAGAGTTCACAGAGCCTGTAGTTGGCTTCGGACTGTTGCAGAAGGATGGTGGCTGCCAAAAGGACTGTGGTACGATCCACGGTGGACATGACTGGATGCTGTGGAAGAGGAAGAGGCAGATGAAGGCTGCAGAGGTCTGCACAGGTGGGCTGCTGGTCTGAAAGTGAGACGCAGACGAGTTGTTCCCCCTTTTTATGGGCAGTATAGGTTTTCCGCTAGGCATCCTCTAGGCATCCTCTAGGCATCCTCTAGACATCCTTAATATCCGAGATAGGTCCCCTCTGCGAACATTTTTTCCACTTTAAATGCTTTGTTTCTGTGCTGCATCTGTTCTGCATCCGTTCTGCATCTGTTCCGCGTCCGTTCCGCTTCCTCCCTGCGTCTGGGCGGATGCGAATTGCGCAGATGTGCAGCGGACGCCAAGCGGATATAGCAGATGCGTAGCGGATGCAGAATGGACGAACTGGATACATTTTCCGTGCAAAAGTTTTGGGCAGTCCAAAACTTTCGGAGCGGATGAAATGTCAATAAACAGATGCTGGATGGATAGAGAGGAAGCAAAACGGAGGCAGTGAGTACATTGCATTTTCGAACGGATGGCAAGGTTTTTTGTCCATTTTACATCCTCTTTGCATCCGTTGGTTCAGTGTGACATGGGTTTTAAGTCTCTGAGCTGTCAGTATAGGAAAAGGAGAAAAAAAAAACCAAATCTTTTCCCTTTTCTCTCTCCTTCGCAGCTTAAAAATCTTCTTAGGGAACAATGTTATTGTTTTTTTAATAGTTTCAATTCCAGGGTACCTTATTTATTGCTTTTGCTGTTTGACCCAGTCAACCAAAACTTTCTCTTCTTTTCTACCTCCTGCACATTCTCTTCTGGTCGAGTTCTTCTTTGTGGTGGCCATTTCTGACCACTGCTACAATGCCTTCAGGAAAGGGAGTAATGGCCAGCTGGGGAGGAGAAATGCCGCTCTCCTCAACCCTGCAGGCAGTCTCCCCCCTCTTTACCACCTCTACAGGATGGCTTAGCCTGAAACCAGCCAGCTCGGGGCGCTCCAGCTGCAAGCATGGATCGAAACCTCGCAGAGACAAGGTTTCGGTCTGTCGCCAAAGAAGCTCAAACTAGAAGTCCTCCACTCATGGAACATATCTTTGGAGGCCAGTGTTCAATATCTGAGTGACGGAATGGTAGGGCTATGAAAAAAAAAATGAGTTGGGTGAGAATGTGGCAAATCATAAACATTCATTTGAAAGGATGACTAATTTTGATTCTCCTCCTCAAAATGAATATATGAAATGAATGAATGAAATTTTATTATTTGAGAATGTATTTTCAATAAAGGCTTTAGGGAAGAGATAAGAGTAGATGAATGTGAGCATAAAAGAATAACCTGAAGGAGAGTTCAGCAATTTTTAATAATGAGAAAAGCAAAAGCTGATTATCAAAAATTATCTTAAATGTAAGATCATGTTGCTAGTGACTGCAATAGTTGAAAGTTGAAGGAGAAGGTAAAGCAGACTTAGCTAGTTGATGAATGAGTGGTTTACAATAAATTAGCAAATATTTCTGATTGAGTTATTTCAAAATATGTGCACGATTTTCTCCATTTAGTCAGCTGAAATGAAGAAAGTTTGGAGTACCCTGGAGTACCCTTGACCTTTGTTTAAAAGGAATATTAATTTATCTCAGTATTACATGCATGCTAGAGTGAGAGTAATGCTAGTGTGGATGTTCAAGATAACTTTATCTATATGAGATGGTAGCAACAAATGATCTTTGCAGCATCTCTCTCCCTCTTTCTTTCTTTTTTTTGTAATAAAAGATTTTTATTTTTTATAACAAACATACAAAACAATAAATAAAACCTTCTTTTAATTGTACAGTGTGTCGGTTTGGTATATATATCCTGTGCACAATATCTATAACCTTTTCCTCTTAACTTTCAATTCACATTGTATTAATCAACTTTCCATATCATATTATATCATTATTACACTATCATTAAAATTTTAATTTCAATTTCAAGTTATCTCTTAGAGCAAATCTCAATTCTTACTAGATTGTATTCATAGTATAACTTATTCAAAAATAATCAATTATAATATATCTGTCAGGTGGTGCTCCATTCAAAATCTAAGAAAGAAACACTTAGACTCTGTTAAATAGAGAAAAGATAGCTTTTACTGGAAATCAAGTGGTATCAAAGGAATTCTGAATCTGAGAAAATGGGCACATAAATCATACATACAAAGTGATGGCAACGTTCCCACCCACAATCGTTCAAACTGTCCATCCAATTAGAAGTTGTATATAATGTCATGTGAGGCATCTTCAGGTGGTAATGAAGCATCTGTCCATTGACCTTGGCCTATTTTGATAAAGAGGTGCGCTTGCACATAGCACAGGAAAGAGGCATAAACAAGAAACTTCACCCCCCCAACTAATACAGTTTATTCTCAAAACCTCCAGTTCACTTCCCACAACTATTTCACCCCTCCTCCTCCCCCTGTTATTTATAACAGCTGAAAGATGCAAAGCAAAGGAAAGAAATCTTGAAGGCTGACAATATAATTACTGTTTATGTTATACTTCAGTTTCTTACTCTTCTATCTAACCATTGATAAAATAAATCCCAAATCTTATAACACTCCTTTTCTTCTTGCTCTCTAATTGCTAATGTTAATCTACTCATTTCTGCACGTTTCATTATTTTCTTAATCACTTCCTCTTCTATCGGAATTTTCTCATTTTTCCAGTTTTGAGCAAATACAATTCTAGCTGCAATTAAAACATTAATAATCAGACCTGTTATTCTTTATTGTAGCCTTCAGGTAAAATCCCCCTTGAAAATATATCTGGTTTTAAATCAATATGCTGTTTTGTCATTTTTTCCAACCATGTGTGTATTTTAGTCCAATATCTTTTAGCCTCCGTACATGTCCACACATATGGCAATATGATCAAGGTATCTGATGTCATTTCCAACATTTCCTCCCCCTCTTTCTCATGTGTTCACTTAGTAACCATTTTGCTTAACCACTGGGCCACTGAAATAGAGCTAGGGAGTGGGTGTCCTGCCCCTTATAGTGAAATCTGCAAATGTGTCTTCTACATAATTGTTCTGTTCCCCCCAACTCAGTCTCATTAAATTACTTTCCATGGTTTGAAAGTATACTTTTACTGATGAACGTAATGTATCCACATTTTTTACAGCTACATTAATCTGCTGAATCATACTATTTTATTTTCTAGATGAGGAAATTTGCATCTTTTCCATTTAATATGTTCCTTTCTTTTCCATGTGCAATGTGTGTCACCCTGACCACCCTTCCCTATATTTATGGAAGGACTCATACCATGTAGGAGACCATTTTAATTTTTTCACTGAAAAATAATGAAAGACTCTTAAGACTATCCTTTAACCATTTTTAACAAACAGTAAATTCTGAATTAAATAACATACTATTAGCACTAATAATTACTTACCTAGCTACCACCAAGGGAGCTTTCCAGTCACTTAGCAAAAAAACTCACAAAATGTTCCCATATTATCCGTTTTTTCCCAACATTTTTTTTGCCTCACTTGTTACTTTAAAATTAAATTGTTAATGTTACAAGCCATTATAATGAGATTTTTAGAGTCACATTATTTTATACTGGTACAATAATTGAGATCTCCAAGTGCCTAATTAATCAGCAAAGAAAATTAGTTTTATACAGAAACCAAAGGAAGCTCAGACAAACAGCCATAATTAGAAATATTTAAAGGGAAGGTTTGGCTGTCAAGCTGTGGTTAGCCATTTTGTTGAAGATATTGCTTTCAATCTGGGCTGTCATAAAGCAAAGAGAATGCTTTGGGCTGTAGGAAGCTCAGCTGAGTTAGAATCATGCTGGTATGATACACCAGAGTTTCAAAGGAAAAATTCTGGTGTAATTTTAGAGCTCAATTGGCCTTGCTAAACAGAGCAGAACAGAACAGAACAGAACAGAACAGAACAGAACAGAACAGAACAGAA
>BLBF01000046.1:7925000-7937365 GCA_015471245.1 Laticauda colubrina
AACAGAACAGAACAGAACAGAACAGAACAGAACAGAACAGAACAGAATAGAATAGAATAGAATAGAATAGAATAGAATAGAACAGAATTCTTTATTGGCCAAGTGTGGTTGGACATACAAGGAATTTGTCTTGGTGCAAATACTCTCAGTATACATAAAAGAAAAGATACGTCGATAAATGTTACTTATTCTATGGCATTATCATTAGACTAATTCTTCCAGTTATTTGTGCCACAAAATTTTAAATAAAGGGAATAATATACTGGAAGAACAGTGATATATTTTTGATATAAAGAGCATATTTGAAAAAAATATTCCAAATTAGATTTGCTGAAAGATTAGATATTCTGTAATGATGAATTACAAAATTCTTGCATAAATTCCCTAGAGCCTAGGACCATGCTGTTAAAGTAAGGGACAGGACCAATATTTTTTATAAGCCTCAGTTAAAAAGACAATCACTGAGTTTGGGCTGGTGGGAATTCAAAGTACAGCCTTTTCTGCTGTGGCCTCTGCTCTTTGGAAGATCTTGCTGCTTGAGAAGAGATTTGCCACCACCTCTTTAGCTTTCCAGAAGGTTGATAAGACTTTGCTCTTCCAGTGAGCTTGGGGTCTTGATAGAGGCATTCTTTGCTAGATGTGGTATATGGACGAATTAAGAAGGTGCCACCATGCCACCACTGTATCATTCTTGTCTTTGGTTTCTAATATCCCACCCATTTTTAATATTTTAATCTTGATGATTTTTTTTTATTGTAAGCTTCCTGAAGTCGATTTGGAGGGTGAGATGGATGGCATACAAAATAAATAAATAAATGATGAATATCAAGATAAGAGAGCTATAAAACTAAGATGAGTTCTCTCTACATATGCTTCTTTATTCAATACAATTTAATCAATTCAAAACATTTAATTCAAAACATTTAATCAACCACAACTATGCCTACAACAGATTCTGCATCAATAAACAGAAAAAGCCCATGATTTTAAGCATGAAGTATAAAAACACATGATATAAAAGGGGAAAAAACTCAATGTCAAGTATTGAAGTTGACCTTTTAACCTCCTCCCTCTCTCTCCCTCCCTCTCTCTCATTTTGTTATTGAAGAATTTTTTAACAAAACACCATAAAAGAAAAGAAAAAAAGAGTGAAAAAAAGAAAAAGTTCATTTTTCTCTATTTTCAGCAAACAGTCCATGAGGGGGTTCCCAGTTGAATGGATTTATTGATATCTAATCAAACAGGTTAATTTTGCCATCTCTGCAAGTTCTGTCATTTTCAGTGGATATCTCAGAGACTTTCCTTTTTTGTGCATATAATAGTCCTGCAGCACTAATTATCTTCCATAATTCTTTTCTAATTGGCTGTTCATTAATCCCAGCAAGAAAATGTTTGCTTTCAACTGAATATTAATCTTTATATTCTTTGTATTATTATGTATACACAACTTCAGAAATTTTTGGATTTTTTACAAGTCTACAATCCTTTGCACTCACCATATTTTCAACATGAATCTGAAATATACATTTATACAAATTGTACATCTTTATACAATTTTTCATGAGATGGTACATTATTTTATAAAAAATCCTTTCAACACATTATTTTCCACTGTTCCATCATTATACTGTATCCAAAGTTTTGAGCCAAATTTATCATCTTTCACTTGTTCTTCTGTTTCAAATTTATACATTTTAGCAATTACATGTTTATTATTTTTACAGAGTTCAACTTCAAATTCTGTCTTCTACTGCTCAATTCCAACTGTCCTATTATCTACCTTAAATTGTTTTCTTTCATCTTGTATTCCTTATGTTCCTCTTCCAGCAACTCTCAACAAGTTATTTTTCTTTACCTACTGTTTCTTCTGTGTAAAATACTTCTTGTACTGAATCTCACAATGACATTTATGAGCACAATCTAGGATTATAACTCAATATAGCACCTCTAATATAATGACTCTTAAAATCTATATTAATCTTAACTTTATCATACCATAGAAAAATATGCCATCTGAACCAATTTCCTAAAATTATCTTATTTCTCAACAAAACCAACCTTTTTATTGATTCCATCCTCACTTATTTGATGGAAACTTTTTATAAAGGAAATTAGCTGAAGAAAATCACAAATTTCCAATGTTTTGTATAGAATCACAAAATTACGCAACTATAAGGAAACTTACATATATAAAGCCCATGTCACACTGAACCAACGGATGCAAAGAGGATGTAAAATGGACAAAAACCCTTGCCATCCGTTCGAAAACGTGATGTACTCACTGCCTCCGTTTGGCTTCCTCTCTATCCGTCCAGCATTCGTTTATGGACGTTTCATCCGCTCCAAAAGTTTTGGGCTGCCCAAAACTTTTGCGCGGAAAATGTATCCAGTTCGTCTGTTCTGCATCCTCTACGCATCTGCTAGGCATCCGTTACGCATCCGTTACACATCCACTATATCCACTAGGCGTCCGCTACACATCCGCGGAACTCCATCTGCCCAGACGCAGGGAGGAAGCGGAACGGATGCAGAACGGATGCAGAACGGATGCCTAGTGGATGTAGAACAGAAACAAAGCGTTTAAAATGGAAAAAACATTCGTAGAGGGGACCTATCTCGTATATTAAGGATGTCTAGAGGATGCCTAGAGGATGCCTAGCGGAAAACCTATACTGCCTATAAAAAGGGGGAGCAACTCGCCTGCATCTCAATTTCAGAGCAGTAGCCCAGGGGTGCAGACCACTGCAGCCTACATCTGGCTCTTCCTCTTTCACAGCATCCAGTCATGTCCACCGTGGATTGTAACAAAGTCCTTTCGGCAGCCACCATCGTTCTGCAACAGTGCGAAGCCATCTGCAGGCTCTGTGAACTCTACTGCGAGAAGAAAAGGAGCCACCCAAAAAGAGTCTGGATCCGAAGATGGTTCGCCAGAAGACCAGAGTATGGACTGTACAACAACCTGATGGTGGAGCTCAGGAACGAAGACACTCGTGCATTCCAAATCTTCATGAGGAGGTCTCCAGCCATGTTTGACGAAGTTGTGCAGCGGCTGACACCCAGGTTGACCAAGGCAAACACCAGCTTCTGGCCCAGCCTGGAACCTGGGCTCAAGGTGACACTCGCTCTGCGCCACCTGGCCTCAGGGACCTCCTACAGGAACATGCAGTATGGCTGGAGGGTGCTACCCAGCACCATCAGCATTGTGGTCAGAGAAGTAGTGCAGGCCATCATCGAAGAATACAAGGAGGAGCTCCTCCAATACCCCTCCACTGAAGAAGGCTGGAAGAAAGTTGCAGAGCAGTGGTATCAGAAGTAGAACTTACCACACACCGTTGGAGCCATAGATGGCAAGCACGGGGCCTGCAAATCTCCAGCCAAGTCGGGGTCCACTTATTTCAACTCCAAGGGCTTCTTCAGCATCATCCTCTTTGCCATGGTTGATGCTGACTACAAGTTCATGTACATTGATGCTTCAGGCAACAGCTGATCTTCAGATGCCCAGGTATACAACGCCAGTCACCTCAAGGAGCGGGAAGGCAACCTCATTGTGGGCTTCCCAGATCCAGAACCCCTGCCAAACGACACACAAGATGTGCCCTACTTCATCGTGGGGGATGATGCCTTCTCCCTCACAACCTACCTCATGAAGCCTTACACCTCCAGATTCCTCACCCGTGAAGAGAGGATCTTCAACTACAGGCTGTCCAGGGCAAGGCGGGTGGTGGAGAACGCCTTTGGCATCCTGGCCAACAGGTTCCAGGTACTTCTCACCACCATGCAGCATTGCCCAGAGACCATGAGGACGATCATGGAGCCTCACATGAAGTGAAGAAGCAGCGCAACCTCCTGAGACAATGGTGCAACTCCCCAGCTGGAGCAGTGGAGTGGCAAGACAGGATGATAGATGCTTAATGGATGCTTCCTTCAGCCTGTCTCATCACACGGATAAGATTGGGCCATGTATGTTTGGTTGGCCTACAATGAACAGGGCGTTTAATAAAGAGTTGTGTTTATGTTGACATGTGTGGATAATTATTACATTATTATTGATAATAAAGGGCCATAGGTGTGGCACCTAGGAGGGTGGACCATACAGTCCCACTATGCTTGCACTGGAGGTTTATGTATCCCACAGCTATTACCCATCCCAAAGGTATCCCTGCCCATCCCACTGCTATCTCAACCCATCCCACTGCTATCTTAACCCATCCCACAAGCATGCAAACACTTAAACCATTTCTAAAAGTTTCCAGCAAGACTTTATTAAAAAAAAAGAAATGAAGCAAGTGTGTGAATCAAAACTAGACTTTATTAACAACAAGCTATAAGACAAAAATGAGTCTCTGGCACTCCTCTTGGTCGCTCAGTCTCAGGGGTGAAGGGTCCAGGTGCTGTGGAGGTGGCTGGTGCTGGAGTGCTTGTCATCAGCTCCTCCAGAAGCAGAAGCAGCAGAAGCCCCAGCCCCAGAAGAGCGAGCCCGTGCTGCAGAAGCCCCAGGAGAACCAGAGTGAGGGCCAGGGGGCAGGATGGTAGCCCTGTCCCTCTTGCAAGGGCTGGCAGCAGATGGCTGAGGCTTGCTTTGCTTCCGCATGGTTGTGGGGTTGCTGGCTGGCAGGGAGGCTGGCAGGAACCAAGGCTGGCAGGAAGGCTGGCAGGGAGGCAGGCACCAAGGATGGCAGGAAGGCTGGCAGGGAGACAGGCACCAAGGCTGGCAGGAAGGCTGGCAGACAGGCAGGCACCAAGGCTGGCAGGAAGGCTGGCACCAAGGCAGGCACCAAGGCTGGCAGGCAGACATGAACCAAGGCTGGCAGGCAGGCAGACACCAAGGCTGGCAGGAAGGCTGGCAGGTAGGCACCAAGGCTGGCAGGAAGGCAGGCACCAAGGCTGGCAGGCAGACATGAACCAAGGCTGGCAGGAAGGCAGGCAGCAAGGCTGGCAGGCAGACTGGCTGGCAGCAAGGCTGGCAGGCAGGCAGCCAGCAAGGCTGGCAGGGAGGCTGGCAGCAAGGCTGGCAGGGAGGCTGGCAGCAAGGCTGGCAGCAAGGTTGGTAGCAAGGCTGGCAGCAAGGCTGGCAGGCAGACATGGAGGCAGGGCAGGCAAGGCAGCCAATCCGTCTGGCAGCAGGTCTTTCCTCTGAATGGCAATCTGCTTCCGAGCTGCTTCCGTTATATCCGCGGGGCTGACGCAATGCATCCTCCCCGCATGCGCAATTAATGCCAGGCATCAGCTAGGCTTCCACTGTGCATCTGCTAGTCTTCCACTGTGTATCCAATTCATCTGCTCGGTGTCCGTTCTGCATCCGCTGTATCCGTTCTGCATCCACTTCGCTGAGGCCCCCCGGAAGCCCTGCGGATGTATCATCCGCTCCCATCTGCTTCCATCCGCTAGGCTTCCGTTCCGCATCCACTTTGCATCCGCCCTGCATCCTCCCTGCGTCCGTGTTATCCGCTCCAGTTATGCAAATTTTTGCCCCTTTTGAGAGCGGATAACAACGGATGGAACATTTTGCTCATCCGCTGTGTCCTTTTTGCATCTGTTGGGCAGTGTGACATGGGCTTAAGAAGATAACCAGGAGCTATACGTCAGACCTGTTTTGAAACTTCTTCTTAGACTGAGACTAACTTTATTGCCACTTTGAATGTACACTAATTGGCATACATTAAAATGAAATTTAATTGCATACAGCTCTCAAAGGGTCTCCACTTCCAATATACACTATATAAATATGACAAAATAAATAAATACAAAATTATGCATGTACTCATGTGTATTATATGACATGGAGAAAAACACAGTCCAGTTTGGATGTATAAATGTACAGGCAGGGGTGGGATATTATCAGTTCAGGCGAACCCCTTGCTCCAAAGATCAGCTGTCAGTGAACTGGTTCATTGCAATGATCATATGGGCCCGCCCACCCACCTCTTCTCTTTCTTGTGCTTCATTCCCTTTTGTGAGAGCACAGTTGATTCGCATGGCAGAGCGGTTTGTTGTTTTAGTCACAGGGATTGCAGAAGAAGGTAAGTATAAAATCTTTTGGAAATTTGGAGCATGTACAGAGAGCAAAGTTTGCGATCATGAAACCAGTTGTTATATCGATGGAATCCCACCCCTGTGTACATGGCAAGAAAAATGAATCTTGTGAGTTTACCAGGCATTGGGAACAAAGCTGTTAAGGCCCGATCCTATTGGCCGACAGATGCATAACGTATGCAGAAAGGACACAGCGGACGAGCAAAATTTTGGGGGTGGCTCCATCCGTTTTCATTCGCTCCCAAAAGTGGTGAAAATTTGCATAAACAGAACAGAAAAGAACGGAAAAGAATGGACGGGGGTAGTTTGTAACGGGGATGTTAAATGGATGCTCATCAGAAGCCTAGCGGATGAAAGTGGATGGAATCGGATGACACCTCCAAAGGGGTTCCGGGGGACACTTTCGAAGTGGACACATAGTGGAAGGGGCGGATGCAGAGCGGATGAAGCGGATGCATCACGGATGCCTATAGGACACAAAGAGGATGCCGCGCGGATGTATATTGGATACAAAGCGTTCACTGCGGATGCAGGGAGTATGAATTGCGTCATCTCCGTGGATATAAAAGGATGTAGCACACACGCAGTCAGCATACAGGGGAAAGACGTGCTGCCAGATACATCTTGCAGGAACACCATGGTTCGTCAGTCAGGCAAGAAGAGGAAGCCCGTGCCTACTCGTTCCAGCCCTGGTAAGAAGGACAGAACCAGCATCCCACCCCCTGGCACTGACTCTGAAGCTGCTGCTACTGCTGCTGCTGCTGCTGCTATGGTGGACCAGCCCCAAGGCCCTCAAAGCCCTGCTGCTGAAGGCCCTGCTGCTCAAGTCCCTGGAGGCCCCGCTCCTCAAGCCCCTGAAGGCCCTGCTGCTCAAGCCCCTGAAGGCCCCGCTGCTCAAGCTCCTGAAGGCCCTGCTGCTCAAGCCTCTGAAGGCCCTGCCAGAGGGAGGAAGAGGCAAGGGAAGAAGAAAGGAGAGATGAAACAGTACACTGTTTCCAAGGAGCATGAGGATGAGGTGCTGGAATGGCTGAGGAAGAACGAGTACCTCTGGAGAAAGGGCCACAGACTGTATCAGGACACCAAGAAGAAGCAGGCAGTTTGGAGAGACATGGCAGAGGCCTTGGGGTACATTGCAGAAGTACTCCTCTTCCAGCCAGGAGCCAGGTACCCTGTCCAGGCAGGTGTCTTCAGAGGGCCCCACAGCAGAGACCCCCCCGACAGCCCGGCACTCCCCATGCCGGCAGACTTGGAGGATCCCATGGAGGATGATGCCCTGCTGTCACAAATGGAGGAAGAAGCAGAAGCCGCCAGAGGCCAGCCCACCCCCACCCCCAGCTCCAGAGGATGCAGGCAGAGAGGCAGACTGGACGGCTGGGACCACATTGTGCTGTTGGAGATCAGGGACACAATGAAGACCAGCACAGAACTTTTCTCTCAGCTGGTCCACTTGGACAGAGCATCCTCAGGCCGGAAAACCTTCATCACCTACATGAGCCAGACCCTGAGGGACCTGCCTGAGGCCCAGTACCAGGTGATGAAGCAGAAGATCACAGCACTTCTGCACAACCCTGAAGGCCCAGCTGAAGCTGCTCCTGCCCAGTCCAGGTCTGCTCCTCCACCCCAGGTAATGTCACAGCCCTTCCACGGCTTTCAACAGCCCCTCACCAATCAAGGCTACAACTACCAGGACTTCCCACAGCAGAAGCAGAACTTCCCAGTCCAGGCCCAGGTTCATCGGATGCCACAGACGCCAGTCCTCACCCAGCTGCAGACCAGACAGCCCCACTATACTCCTCCTTCCTCCACCCCACAGCCAGGCCCATCAACAGACAATCTGTCATCAGTATTGGGCTTGACATCTCAAGTCCTTGATGAAGGGCCTCTCAACCTCATGGGACTGAGTCTGAACACACCACCACCTGTTGTATCCTCGGGGCCAAGCACCCCAATGGTGCCTCAGACCAGCACTCAAGCCACAGCCACCTCCACAGTCCCTGCCCGCTGAACAGCTGAGACCATGGACATAACTCAGAGTGACTGAGAATAGTGTCAGAGACTGAGTTGTTTACTTGTTAAGTTTATCTTTGCTTAAGACACTTTAGTTGGTTCATTTTGCTTATTTAATACAGTCATAAAGTTTATCTAAGAAAGTTTATCTTTGCTTAAGACACTTGATATCGTTTACTTGGTTCATTTTGCTTATTTAATAAAGTCATAAAGTTTACCTAAGAAAGTTAATAAAGGTTATCTTTGCTTAAGACACTTAGTTTACTTGGTTCATTTTTTTTACTTAATAAAGTGTTGGTGAAAATTTTGAAAAATGGTTAAGCCTTTGCATGCTTTTGGGATAGATAAGGATAGTTGTGGGATAGATAAACCTCCAGTGCAACCATAGTGGGACCACCATCCCAGTGATCCAGATGATTTTCTCCCCCTTCCGCTATGGGGCCTTCTACATACTCTAGACATACTGCAGACATCCTAAATATACGAGATACATCCCAGATACAAATGTTTTGTCCGTTTTGAATACTTTATATACGAGATGCATGCGCTTACATCCTTTCTATGTCTGTGCTACTAACGCTGTGTAGACGTTCCGTGTACTTTTTGTTTACTCCCTGTTTCCATTTTCAGCTGCAGCGGATGTGAGTTGAGGGGATGGCCAGAGGATGCAGAGAGGATACAACGGACGTTTAACAGATGATAATGGACATAGAACGTTTGTTGCTCATATATGTTGCGGATGTACATTGTACGTGGAGGAAAGTTCATCCATTCACAAAGTTCTGTGCAGCTCAAAACTTCTTGCGCAGATGAAATTGCAGTGGACGGATGCTCGATGGACAGAGCGTATGAAACATGTATGCAGTGAGTACACAACGGATGCATAGTGTTTTCCAACAGATGGCAAGCTTTTTTTTATGTTTTACATCCTCTTTGCATCCGTAAGTGCAGTGGGACTGGGCCTTTACAGAATCTCGTAGTCCTGCTAGAAATATTTTGAAGCCTCCACCCAAAGGAGAACAACAGAAACAGACTGTGAAGTGGGTATGTGGGGTGTCTAACAATCCTACAGATACATATAATCAGATTTGGAAGGGATCTTGTAGGTCATCTAGTCCAACCCTCCGCCCAAGCGGGAGACCCTACACCAATTCTGACAAATGGCAACATCAAGCCTTATCCTTTTCTCTAATTAAATGTTTGATTTCATTTTCTCTCCTAAATTTTGCATGCATTTATGCTTTACTTACCTTTGTTCTATCAAAACCCAAAACAACCACAGTAGAGCATGACTCAAGAGACTTCATGTCAATGTTAGAAATTGAATGAATGAATAAATAAATACTGCAAATGCCTTTAATCTTCTCTTCCTTGATTTTCTGTGCATGAAAAGCAATTCATCCAGTTCAACCTGCTTTCTTTATTAACTATCTGACTAATAAAAATGTTATTAATCAAATAATGTGGACTTGCCTCTTGGAAATATTCAACACTGCAATATTCAGTTTAATTATAGCTAGATAAAATCCTGCTTATACAAAGCAAAATGTATTACTAAAAATATTAAGTATAAACAGATAACTGTTCAGTATCTCTGAACTGATGAATTATGTTTTGGAAAATATATTGTGAAATTCATAAAAAGGAACCCAGAACATATGTGCATTTCCAGGTATTTCTGAAACACTTCCTAATCTTATGATTTTGACTGAATGTTGTAAAAATCCATTTCTTTACCCAGGTAATAGGAAGATATGTTAAAACCTCAAGAAAATAAAACACTGGCAATCTATGTGGAAGGGTGGGTTTCTTCTTTCAGGTTCACATTTAGAAAGAGAGAGCAGCATCCATTTTGTCTTTGTCTTTTAAGATTTGTTTTTTCTCCTTTGAAGATGGCCAGAAGCCAAGTAAGAGCAAAAACCCCATCCTCCTAAAATAGGGCTGGTTCTGGTGCATTTGGACAGCAGAATGGGATCAATAAAGTTAGTTGATTTATTGATGGGCTAAGATCTGTAATATCTGTCAGAGATGGACAGAACCCATTAAATGGCTGGTATGGATGTGGGTTGGGGGATTATTATTTTATTATTTTCATCTTTTATTATTTTTATTTCTTTTATATTGTGGTTTTTTTGTGTGCTATAAGCCACCTTGTGTTGCCATATGTGAGTAGGTAGCAATGTAAATTTTCTAAATAAATAAATAAATAAATGTATAAGTATATATGTATGTGTCAGTCCTCCAAGTTAAAACAAATGTAGAAACCAAAGAAAAGCAAACTAATACCACATTTATTCTAAGGTTAGGGTGACAACATTTTCCAAGTCTGAATATGCTTCCCCTCTCCCTCCTTCCTTCATATGAGGTCAAGAAAAAAGTCAAGAAAACTATTGGTCCATTGGTGGGAGAAAGTGGCAAGAAGGTAAGTAGCAACAGGGAGAAAGCAGAACTACTTAACTCAGTTCTTGCACACAAAGGGAAAAAAAACAGTCCAACCTACGAACAGCCCCATAAAATCAGATTAAGAACAGAAGTTAAAACAGGGAAAAAAATGGTAAGTAAGCACCTGTCCACCCAGTTCAAATCACCTGTTCAAATCACCAGGACCAGATGGATTACATCCCAAGGTTCTGGAAGGAACTGGCAGATGTGATCTCAGAACCACTGAACTATATTTTTCAAAGAATCACTGGGGAACTGCAAGAGGACTGGAAAAGAGCTGATGTAGTTCTGGTGGTGGGATTCAAATTTTTTTGCTACCGGTTCTGTGGATGTGGCTTGGTGGGCATGGCAGGGGAAGGATTGTAATAGATATGTTAGTATAGTTTTATGAGAAAGAAAATCAAATGAGATGGAAAATTGTCCATCATGGACAACTGGATGCTACCTCAGCACTGAGTTTCAAGCAGACAGCTTTTAAATGTTTCCCTAGTGTTTCTTGGTTTAACTATAGAAATTTCTTCTTTCAAGGGCATCTGGTAAGGTGCCAACTGGGGGGATACCAGGTGTCTCCAACTCTAGTGTTCAATACAAATTTTGGATTCTCTGCAATATTTGCTCCTCATGAAGATCCTAGTGGATATGGAACAGGAGCACATTTCATGGCCACAAAATTTCTTGAAAATGACTTCAAAGGTGATTGTTCAGCTTCTCATAGTTTTATCAGAGGAATAAATGGAAAGGAAGAATTTCAAAGCAAGAATACTTTCAAAATATTAAGCCATAGTCCATATGTTAGAGCATCTGGAATATCAAATATCCCAGGATAAGTAGATTTATCAATAAACCTAACTTTTAAGTATGGAGGTGAACAACTTTGAATTCAAATACTTCTCAAATAAATCCAAGCCATGTATTGTTATTTAGAAAAGAGATAAATTGGCTAATTAAATTACACAGAGAAAAAAGCTTAGAGAAGCTTTCCCCAACATGGCACTACTGTGTACATTGAAAATATACTCCCCATTGTCCCCAAAAACCATGCCCAGAAGCTAGGAATCAAAGAAGTAGCTGTTCAACTCATCTGCAAGGCATCAGATTCAGACAAGCTAAATACCATTTTAATTGTGAGTGATAAGTGGCACTGAGTGACATTTTCAACCAATTTGCCTAATGATTTATCTGAAAAGCACCCTACACTATAGCCACTATCATGCCTATGTCAATCAGTTCTGTTAAATTGATTTTAAAATGTTAAATAATTATTCTTCTGATGAGCTAAGTCTTCAGAGCACTGTTCTACAAATTGCTTGCAGAATCATAATACATGTGAACTTTTTTAAATTGGCTCTATAATGCACATACCTGTTTCCGTTTTGCTTTTTTCTCCGAAGCAACCAAAGAATCAATTTGAGAAAATGTTGACAAACTGATCTTTCTAGTGAGCCTGACAGAATGGTTAATTAATTTCTAACGAGGAGAATATGCAATAGACAATCAGTCATGTCAAAATAGACTGCCTGCAGGTCATTGCAGCAAAATCCTTCACTTCCTCCCAATCTCACTCAATAGCTTATTTTATTGAATCAGATTCATTTATGTTTTGATTTCTTGTTTTCTCTCTCACTTTGTGTCTGTATTTTGGGTTAAATAATTGTAAACAACAGTTTGAAAGAATCTGGAATAAATGATAGCCCATTGAACTTACTTTCTTTTTTTCTTTCCCCATCTCAAACATGTTAAGATTCTTTGAAGATGGATTGCTGGTACATTCTCCTTTTCAATAGCATTCTAATGGTTCAGTTAAGAATTACTTTTACCCAGTGGTGGGATTCAAACAATTTAAGAAGTGGTTTGCCCAAGATCAGGTTGGCTGTTGTGGGAGG
>BLBF01000046.1:7947365-8036663 GCA_015471245.1 Laticauda colubrina
ATATATATAAAATATTATTTAATATTATATAATATTTAAATATATAATATTATATAATTATATTTATATATATATAATTTTTGTGACCACCTGATGGTGCTAGAGTTTAGCAATTGAATGGTATTTGAGGAGTCTGGAAGGGAAGGTTATTACACAGATATGTTGTTTTACCGTGGTTGCTTTTAGATTGCTACTAATTTCGTTAAAGGGAAAATCCTTACTGACTTCAGCAGGATAGCAAAGGGCAAGATGCTGACTTTGTTTAAATCATTGCTAGATTAAGTGTCTCTCTTCTGTTGCTGTAAATGTATTCAGCTCCTAGCTTTTAGCCCACAAAGGGAATTGGTCACTGTAGTAATTCAAAGACAAATGGAATGCTTTGCCCTTCCCCCTGCTTTCAGATAAGCTCCCCTTTAGATAACAGCGAGGTAACATGAGACATAGCACAGTTTTCACTGAAGAGAGAAGGGGGGGAATTCCTTGCCCAACATCCAAGGGCCTTTTAAAACTTATGTTGCACAGATAAAGAGAAAAAGAAGATCAGATTCCTTTGTTTGGGAGGAGAGAGGAAGTCACTGTAGTCAAACAAAAGGAATGTTTTCTGCATTTGTATACAGCTTTGAAACAAAGGGGTCTGCCTTGTGGCAGGCTGTTTCTATGGTGACGAGGAATGCAAAGTATCTTTATTGCTCACTTCCTGCTGTACATAGGAACAGAAAGGGAAGAAGCAAGAGATAGAAAAAAAAGGCAAACCCTCTCCAACTGCTGAGAATTATAGCTTCAATTTCTTATTTTCTTGGACCACAAGAAGTGATTACTTTGAGTTCCTTCATCTGCATTTGAAAAAGAATTTGTAGGTAGTAACTGGGGAGAAACAGGGTAGATGGGTAAAACCTGGCTCCTCCCTTTGTTTTACAAATTGGATCTTTCCCAGTTAGGAGTTGTAATTTGAGACATAGCACTTCTTTCACTGAAGAGAAAAGGAGGGGGAATTTGCCAATTCCTGGCTTGATATGAAGACAAAGGAATCCAGCAAAATATTATTGCCTTTGAAAGCCAGAGCATAGGATATTTGAAGTCTCTTGTGTAAAAGGGGAAGGGGGGGGATTCTTGTCCCTCCCTGCAATTCAAACTGAGGCACAGAGCTTAGCATTCTACATTCACTCCTGGCTTCAACATTACTTTGCTTTTTCACAAATCCAAATTAACTGTCTTTATACTGATAGGCTTCAGGACTTCAAATTAATCATCTTTTTACTGTTCTGTATTCTGTACAGTGGTGGATTTGTCTTCTGTACAGATGCAGATAGATAAACTCAACAAGACATCCATAACAAAGTACATTTATTGGTTCATCAGGTGTCCTCATAACTCACATTTGTGATGAAGTTCTTCTTTAATGACCAATCCTTTGCATATCTGTCTTGTAGGTAAAAAGATGATTATCTTCTATCCTTTTTCTCTCATCTCATGGCAATAGAAGTAGAACAGTTACCATGAGTCCATGAGTTCAGCCAAGAGTGAGGATAACTCCTCCTACCCATCGAGAGTCAATTTTAGTGACCAATCAGGATTACAGATGTGGTCATGTGATATGGACTACATTTCCCAGGATACCTTAACTACATTTGCCATGATGCATTCCCTTAAGGAGATAGCTCATAATTGCTACCTAACTATCCAAATCCCATTAACTCTAAACTGTCTGGACAGCACATTAACCAATTTCTTCATTCCTCTAAAAGCAAAACAGGACTGGAGTTTCTTCCTTAAGCATTATATTCCAACTATACAGCAGCTTTTCTCAGCAGTTTTTATCTCCCCCCCTCCCCCGGTGCCAAGGGGACCAGCAGAAGCAATTAATTAAATTCAATAGGGGCAGAAGTTTTGTCAATTTTCTATTTGATATCTCTATCAAAAGCACTCTGCAATTTTATTGTATCTTTAATGATCTACTAAAATTGTATTGCCTCTTACAGACAGTTATTAATTTTAATAAAAGTGAAGTATAACAGCTAAAGAGATTTCTTGCTTAGGAACCTTTCAAGGGCAAACCTATAATATATCTGTATGTATATACAGACATACATGAAACCTCTCCCTTCACATAGTTTTGTAGTTATATTTTGTAATTTGTTATACATACATAAATACATACACACACACACACATACACAAAACAAGAGGCAATGTGATGTGGTGGTGAAGATCCTGGTTTAGGAATAAGGAGAGCAGTTTCTGCTCCTCTCTTAAGCCTAGAAACAACTGGATTCCTTTCAGCGAGTCACTGTCTTTTAGTCCTAGATTGAGAAGATGAAAAACACATATTTGTAAGATCAGCATGGTAGATTACATAAATCTAAAGACATAAAGAAAAATAAAACATCTTTTTTTAATGAACAGTTTGGTTCCAGGTTTTCAAATCTCCATATGGATAAAATCTCATTTACATATTCATTTTTTATCTTTTACATTCAGTTGTATGTCTTATTACTACTTTAAATATTCTTTATTATTTTTTCCCCTCAAATACTTCCCTCAGGCTTATTTTATAATTCTCTCATTCATTTCTAAATCTATTACATATCCTTTTCAAGTTTTTCATATTTTCCAAATAATTATACTTTTATCTGTCCTGTGTACAATTTCAATCCATATCCACATTTCAACATTACAAAACAAGGTTTCCTCTATAGTTGCCAATTAAAGTGTGTCACCTTCATATAGTTGATTCCCTTTCACATCCCATTAAAAATTCTACTTCTAAATTATCCCATTAAATTATTATAATTCCCATCACCTAATAGCTATATTATAGCATAAATCCCTTTTTGGTCAGAATCATCATGATATTACTTTTAAACTTTTAAAATTACTTTTAAACAAATGTAAGTTTAAAAGAAATAAAAAAAATTAAAAAAGGAAGAAGATAATTAAGCAGTTCAAATTCATCCTAAAAAGAAGGAAAGACTGATATTATTTCCCTTATAATCCATCTCATAATTCATTTCATATTTTTGTTTTTTATTTGATCTAACTGTTGTCAAGCATTCCATTAAGTAACAATCCCCATTTCAGCTTCCATTTTAATTACATTTTTTTTTGTTTTTCTACCTATTCTTATTTCTAAAATGTTTATACAATCCCTTATCACGATGCAAAATCTTCTATTTTAGTTGTATTTTCAGCCATTATCTCTATGTCTATCAATCAAATTATTCCCTTTAATTTGTTCGTTTCCCATATTTCTTTATTTCCTGATTCTGTTTTTTATAACTTCTTTTCCCCTTTATTTTCTCCCTATTTTTCACTTCAGTTTTTGTCCCCTCCCTTTTCAATGCTTCCTTCCATAATCCTCCCTTCTGCTCTTTCCTTATATTTTGTCTATTTCTCACACTGTTTTTTTTTCTGATTACGTCCTCTAATCTCCAATTTTTAAGTTCCCTTTTCCCCCTTTTTGAGTTTCAAACCTCATTGTCCCAATTTTTTATGAAATATGGCCTCTCATTTATTCAAGGCTTCTTCTTCCTCTGAAGTTTTTTGCTGATCCTCATAGTCCAAAACAGCCATTTCCAAAAATTGCAGAACAAAGCCAAACAATTATCCTTTTAGTTGGAGTTGTTCCTTCATAGTTTTTAATTCCATTTTCAATTCCAAATAAAGTTCTGCCATCTTTCAACACTTCCCAGTATTTTTAGAGAACCAAATTCTATGAGATTGCTTCCCAGAATAAATTTCAATTATATCCAGTAATAATCCAATGTTTAAAGTTTCCAAAACCATCAAACAATTCCAGAACAGTTTTTTCTTGCTTTTTTCTTTGTTACAAAGTTCCAAGCTCCACTTTCACTTTCCAGGGGCTCTATTTGATTGTAGCAAAATTTCATTTACTTTGTTATTCTTTAAAAGTCTTTTAAAAGGTCACATTAATTTCTTTTAGCATCAGGTGGCACTTTTTAGTATGTCCAAGTTCTACTCCCTTTTTCCCTTCCTCTGCTTTTTCTTCTTTTCTGGCTTTTAAGTTTAAAAAGTTCCTTGCTTACCTTTTCACACTTTTGATTTCAGCTTTAAGTTTGTCTCTTTGGTGTCAGGATCATTTTCACTATTTTCCTCTTCTAACTTTTCTCTCAAAATTCAAAGCCACTTCCAGTTGTCAGATCTTTTTCCCCCTTTTTTCTTTTTCTTTTTTTTCTTTTCTTTTTCCAAAGAGTTCTTTAAGTATTTTAGCTCTAGGGTACCTTGTATTCAGATGTTAATCCTGCTTAGCCCAGTCACCCAAGCTGTCTTCTCCACTCCTGCACAATTCTTGTTTGGTCAGATTTTCCTCTTTCTAATGGCCTATTTTAGCCACCACTGCATCTGCCTTCAGAGAGGAGTTTTATGCCTTGCCTAGGAGGGAGAATGCAGCTCCCCTCAACTCAGCTGGCATTCTCCCCTTTCTCTGACACCTAAACGGGGTTGTTGAGGAAATTCCCCATTAGGAGAATGAGCGCATACAGGGAGACGTATTTGAGAGTATTGTTTGAATAATAGACATACAGCACATAGATGCACTGTACAGTAAATGTAGGTTTTTACTTTCAGAAACATTAAGCAAAGTCCAAAATAGGCAGTCCAAAGTCATTCACAGGTAAATCAGTCAGTTTTTTCAATCCAGGAATAATTCAGTAACAAAGTCCAGTGTCAAAAACAGTTCAGTATCAGACTTACATCAAATCCAGTGATATCAGTCAATTAGGAAAAATGGCAATACTTTCCAACAGAAGGAAACAGAGATACACTCACACTCTCTTCTGAGAATCAGACTAAACAGCCCAGGTTTCTGGCTCCATCTTATGGCTGTTTGAGAAAACACACCCAACTACAGTTTTGCATTTTCTTAAAGATAATAGTTTTTAAATGTTTATCCTGGTTTATATATTTGTAACCCAAACAGCTGTTAGGTGACTCTTATTCCTAACAGGGGTGGAACCAAAACTGCAGACAATCACAGATTTCAGTTCGTCATTGAGGGAGCCTTACCGAAAGCTCTGGCAAATACCACTTCTGACTGGAGATTTTACAGTATCCTTCCCTTGCCATGCCCACCAAACCACGCCCATAGAACCAGTAGTAAAAAAATTGAATCCCACCATTGTTTTACAGGCATAATATATCCTTTGCTGGATTAGATCACAGCTTGAAGGTTTCAGTTCAAAATGCTGGTTATTGCCAATAAAATCCTTCATGTCTTTGGTCATATCTGTTCAAATGAAATCTATCCAGTCTATACTTTTGAGGCATGTTGTATAAAATATGCCATAAAACTACAGGAGCAGCTTTCCTTTCTGATGTTTATTCTATATTCTATATGGAATTGCTGGTTCCCTAATGTAAAAATGACCCCTCCTATTAACATTCAGGAAGGAAATTGGGGAGGGGGGACTTCTTTCCCCACATAATTAGGGATTCTAGCATAATGTGTTGCTGGCTGAGTTAATCTATCTTTTATTTTTAGTGGTTTTGAGCTTTTATGGTTGTTTCAGCCCAAGCAAATTGCCCGGAATGTTATGATTGGAGTGGCATACAAATCATGTAAAATAAATAAATAGACAAATCAATAATTTATCTACTGTATTCACCATTCCCTGGTACTTCTCAACAATATTAGAAGTTGCTAACAAAAAAATAGAATTTCAGTTTTTCCCAGCCAGATGCTTTTCAATTTTGTTGGGATGCTAACCATCCAGAACTTCCAGAAAATTTCTGGAAAGTTTTGGGCCAGTAATATCGAGAGGGCAACAGATTGGGAAAAGCTAGAAGAATTTCCGAAATGATTTTTTTTTCTTGCTTCCTAGTAATCTAGAACTAATGAGAAATTTCCTGACAGTTAGAACAATTAATCAGTGGAACAACTTGCCTCCAGAAGCTGTAAATGGTCCAACTGTGGAAGTTTTTAAGAAGAGATTGGATAACCATTTGTCTGAAGTGGTTCCTGCCGAAGCAGAGTGTTGGATTAGAAGACCTCCAAGGTCCCTTCCAACTCTATTCTATTCTATTCCATTCCATTCCTCGTTCCAATATTTATTCTATTCCATTCCATTCCATTCTTCATTCCAAAATTTATAATCTTATATTCTATTCCATTCCATTCCATATTTTTTATTCTATTCCATTCCATTCCTATCAAAAGATAATTCAGACTGAACTGTCATCACAGGGGGAAGAAGTATCTTCACACTGAACCACATACTTGGAAGAAGCCAGGATGGCTTGTTACCCTCTCCCCACAACATTATTTTAAAAGATTACTAGATGCCACTCAGTACAAATTGGATTGTATTTCATGGAGTATCATCTATTAGACCTCCCAAGAAAATAGGTAGCAAGAAATTTTCCCAGCCTCAACATTTGACCATTTTTACAAGAAGGATTCATTAGTGATCACTTACACAAAAAAACCAAGGATCCTGAAGATTCAACTGAAAATGCATATGTTTCTATACTATTCGCTTTGGAAGATCCAGCTTCCAGAGAGAAGGAGCTATGTGTTATGTGTATTGTATAACAAGATATTTCAAATATTAATAAATCATCAATACCATGAGACCAATCAACTGGAAAGAATAGATCCTAGCTCAGTGATGGTGAACCTATGGTGTGCGTGCAAGAAGTGGCACACAAAGCCATCTCTCCAGGCACACCAGCCATTGCTCATTACTCTTCTGGGTTCCGGTGCACTGGCCTGCTGGACTTCATGTGTGCATGTGTACCCAAAACCAGAAGAGCAGCCACCCAGTGTGCATGTGCGTGCTGGGAAGATGATTTTTTGGTTCCCAGAGTGCGCATGCGCACCAACCACCTTTTGGTTTCTGGAGTGAATATGTGCACAAAGACTTGCTGGCTGGGGCACATGTGTGCCAGAAGCCAGAAAATCATCTTCCCAGAAGAGCTACTAACTGCAACAGGCATTCCGGACTGCAGATGCATGTTGGTGCCATGGGCTGGAGGGTTGGGGCCATGCAAGAAGCCTACTCGGGCAGGGAGGAAGTAAAGCCCTGGCCCTCCTGTTCTGGTTGGCAGCTCTGTTCTCCTTGCTCTTCCAGGTTCTGGTGTGCCGGCCAGCTCAGACATGGGGCAGTTGACTGCCCAGCCAGAAAATGCTACCCTGCCTGCTGCTCCTGCCACCACTGAAGGTGAGAAGGCGGTGGTGGTTCACACACACAGCCCTGCCTCCCCAAAAGAGCAGCAGTGGCAGGCACAGGGGGAGAGACAGGAGCAAGAACTTCTGCCACCCTTTTGCCACCAACGGCAGCAGGAGCAGCTGGCAGAGCAGTGTTTGCTGGCTGGGCAGTCAACTGCCCCACCCACTGGTCCTGCTGCCACCAGGGGTGAAAGGGCAGAAGCAGTTCTTGCTCCTATCCCTCACCCTATTGTGGCTGATGCTGCTGCTCTTCTGGGGAGGTGGGGCTGTGCAGGAGCTGGCTCCACATGGGAGAATGACTGTCTGGCACCAGGGTAAGAGGCCCACTGGCCGGGAAGCAAAAGCATTGACAGAAGTAAGGGAGGGTTCTGCTGACTTGTTCTTGGTGGTGGGCTGGAGAGGGGCGCTTCATCTCAGCCAGAGTTGGGGCGAAGCTCTCCCACCTGCTGGCTCCCCAACCCAATCCCTGGGAACACCGACACACCTTCCCTCTGAGGCCAGGAAGGGGCTCTGGCTTTCCAGTGGAGGAAGACACCACATGTGCACTGGCATATGGTCTTTGCATATGCATTCACACCAGAAACCAGAAGACCAGGTGCATGCACACCAGAAACCAGGCCATTGGTGCCAAAAAGGTTTGCCAACAGTGTCCACTGCTCATAAGTTTGCAGACAATATGACTGCTCTAAAAATACTCATCCAAAAGAAGGAAAGCAATCAGTTGAAGCTTGGTTAGGCATTTAGCTGAGAACATTATTCTTGACTTTTATATAATCAATAATATATAGTTAGTGTTAGCTTCTCCCTCATATTGCTTGTAGGTGGAATAGAAAGACCCTGACTATGAGGAGAGATAGAAAATTATAAAAGTTGCAATCTCACTATTCTTCCCTTCAAGACATTCCCAGTAATTAAGCATTAAATGTGATCATACTGGCATGCTTTTGTTTTTTAGTGATACTGAAACATGAGAAAATACTGGAAATTAGCTTCAATGTTTTTTAATTAAAAAAAAACCCATATATCAATGAGAAGATAGTGTTGAAGCTATTGAGAGAAAGTTTTTGCCAAACAAACCATAAGCAATCAAAGCAAAAATATTTAGGATCATTTCAACAATATTGTTTATGATTGTAGGATTGTACAGCTGTTAAAACTTTAGTCACACTGCCATATTTGACTATATCTATTAATTTTTAATAACTGATTGTAAAAGTCCTGAAGAAAATCTACCACAGCCTAACACATCACTGATCAACAAGTTGGATTGAGAGAATTCTGTGGAGTATTTTCTTCAAATAGTTCTCCTGAGGGCTTAAGACAGATGAAAATAGTAATACAAGATAATATTTATGGTGTTGGGTTGAACTGTGAGGTCTTTTGTGCTCTCTGAATTTGGTTGTTTTCTTGCAGACATTTCATTACACAAATAGCTAACATCATCAGTGAACTGGACCCTAGAAAGAGCTTAGGAAAATAGCAATATAGACATTCTAAATGTCCATAAACTAAAGTTAGTTTTAAACCAACATTGATTTTGTGCAAGAATTTAAGCTGCATCTGTTAAGGCTCATGAAATCCATGGAAACATATTAATATATATTACAATTCTCTTTTCCTGTTACTCTTTAAAATACATATAATTTTGTGGTAATTTTGCATTTCAACAGTAATTTTTACCCTTCAATTTCTGCTCATTCTCTCTGCTCATTAGCCATGCTAATGGAAAGTTAAAAATGATCATCAAATCTTTCTGTATCTCTCTCTCTGCATTTCATTTTTTGGCCAGTAATGTTTAAAAATTAGCCTGAATCCCTCCTCACATACTCTTCATATCACTTCTGCAACATGTGGAAGCAACCATTTGTAAAACCAGCTAGCTCCAAGTATTTGGGGTCAATGATAAGAAGATCCTTTCTACCAGGACAAAAAATGATGAAGCTAAACATATCTTTTACTTATTTGATGCCATTTCTCAATACATTTTTCAGACCTCTGGGCAATTTATGAGACTTCAAAATGAGAGGTTGTTGACTGATGGAGAAAATTGGCATGTGGGAGATTAAATTATTGAGACAGGAAACAGAAACAGATGAAGGCAAACTATATTTCATAATGGGTGGGGACTGATAGAAGTTGCCAAAGACATTGTATCTCATAAAAAAATTATAACATTCATTAAGTCTGTCAGTTTACAACCAGCAAAGTGTATTTATTCAGATTCACAAAATCAGGATATAGAAGATTGAATAGAAACTCACATAATCTATAACATTCTACTGAATAGACAGTTACACTATGCTAGTAGTCTTCCTCACTTATAAAAAGTCCCAACTCAGTCCTTCATTTGTCCATGTTTCTCTCTCTCTCCCCACCTCTCTCTCTTTCCCTCACTCCCAGCAGTCATTGCATGAATAGTTTTAAGTCAAGGACTATGTAACAACTCCTGGTGCATATCAGCATAGAACAAGTAGTACAATGCAACATTATTTATCATTGCGATAGTTCCCCCCCCCCCCCCACTGCAAAGGGGACTCCACACTGAAATGGAATATTCCAGTATCTCCTTTCAGTAACAGCTGTTGGGAAATCGTTCATTGAAAGAGAAAAACCACTTTGGATTTGGGGACTATTATCCAGGTAAAGGACCTAGCAAGTGGGAAATGAGCATTGTGCTTCCAAAATATCTTTCTGGGGTCTGTTTCTATCTCCATGTCAATAAAATGTAGCTTAATATTGGCTAATGTGCATTTATAGCCCATCTGGATGATAATATAGTTGGCATGTCTAATGGAAAGTGAGAATTACTTTGGGGGATGAGGGAAAGAGATACTGCTTAGAAAACAATCAGACATGTCATTGGTAACTTCCTCTCAAGAAGAAGGAGTCCACAATTGCTTAACTGTCAGAAAAACAAAGGAAGGAACTGCCTTTATTGATTGCGTGATTAAAAACAGAAATCTGTACCTTCAGACCTACAAGATCTTTTAATGCAGCCTTATCATAAAGTAGAATTAGCTCTTGTAATCATGTTTCCTGTCTGGTTTACCTGAGAAGGCTGACAGCATGGGATTTTACTAATGACATGGAAAACACTACCTAAATGCTTTAACTTGTTGTATTAGGTGATTGTTTAACTGCCATATATATAAGTTAGGGCAATTTACAAGCACCATAATCATAAAGGGGAGAGTTTATCCCCTCCCCCCAAAAATCTTTCCATTATGAGCATTTTTTGAGAGAACTCAGTAAGTTTAGGAAGATCAATCTTTGTGAAAACAGCATTACATCATCAGCATAAAGGAGATTAGAGATTACGTCCATTGGATTATTCCATTTGACAACAAAAAGATTGATAAGCAACCTCAAAAGAAGGGAGGGAATGCACCCTTGTCACATATTTTTGTAGAGTAATGTCCATGCACATTACATGTACCTTCATTTGATAATTCCCAGGGTTTGTGGATGAGCATAAATACCTGTTAAGTGTTCTTCAATTTCTCTCATAATTTGAGCACAGAGATTAAATTGAAGGCCTACCTAAGGTCAATAAAAAGTAAAATGCTGACTGGGGTTTGGTGGAATATTTTTCAACTAAAAATTGAAAAGTTAGAACTTAATCAAGAAGAGAGGCATCTTCTCTGAAGTCTGCAAGGTTATATTCTCAGTTGAAATACAGTCCAAAAATGTGTTGTACAAATATATAGGCTAGAGGTTTCTGACTACACTAAAGCTAATTAGGTGGTGGTCTCTACGCCTTTTTTATTGATTGAGATTGCCTCATTACAGTATATTTGGAATTGAATCCAAGTGAATCATTTTATTCAGTGAAAAATACAATGCTCTCAAATCAATCTTGATTATGGATACCCACATAGAAACAGTTATGCAGGATTTTTGGTATCATATAAATAGTTACTATCCTTCTGGGATGGATGGATATACAGACAATTAATGCACCTTGAAGGTGCAATAAAATATTCAGAGTTACACCTAGAATTTCCCTATAGCAAATATGACTGAATTACATTTGAACCATTTAGATATTTCTGAAGAAAACTATATATTAACACTAACTCCAGGATTTTTTCCCCAATTTCCAAGCCTGCATTAAATCTTGGCCCTGCTATTCACTGATCCAAGCCAAATTACTTTCAACCTGTTTCGCTTATGAGCTCAATGTCAGTCAGGGGTTGCCACCTGCTCAGAACTTCCTTCATTATTCTTTATTTCAAGTTACATAAAATAAAGGAAGCAAAAGAAGAAAATGAGACATTTGAAAAAAAATGTATTTGGAAGCATCTTTTTTTAAAAAAAACAACACAATGAATTCTTAGGTTTATGGCCCCTAACTGGAAATTATTGTCAACCAAGTTCTCTAACATTAATAAAAGGATTAATCAGTACAGGAACTATGTAATTTAGGAGATAATCTTTCAGTTAATTAACCACACAACAGTTCAATAAAAAAATCTCTTACAATAATAAAATGTCTGTCATCAGCTAAAATGTACTCCTAAGGAAACCCAATTTCACCACGGCAGTAGTGTATAAAGCCCCTGTCACACTGCACCAACAGATGCAAAGAGGATGCAAAACAGACAAAAAAGCTTGCCGTCCGTTGGTTAACGCGATGTACTCACTGCCTCTGTTTTGCTTCCTCTCTATCTGTCCAGCACCTGTTTATGGACGTTTCATCTGCTCAGAAAGTTTTGAGCTGCTCAAAACTTTTGCACGGAAAATGTATCCAATTCGTCCGTTCTGCATCCGCTACGCATCCGCTACGCATCCGTTCTGCATCCGTTATGCATCTGCTAAATCCGCTAGGCATCCACTGCGCATCCACGCAACTCGCATCCGCTCGGACGCAGGGAGGAAGTGGAACGGATGCAGAACGGATGCAGAACGGATGCAGCATGGAAACAAAGCGTTTAAAATGGAAAAAACTTTCACAGAGGGGACCTATCTCGGATATTAAGGATGTCTACAGGATGCCTAGAGGATGCCTATAGGATGCAAAGGGACACCTATACTACCTATAAAAAGGGGGAGCAACACATCTGGATCTCACTTTCAGAACAGCAGCCCTGTGGTGCGGACCTTTGCAGCCTTCATCTGCCTCTTCCTCTTCCACAGCATCCAGTCATGTCCACCGTGGATTGTGACAAAGTCCTTTCGGCAGCCACCATCCTTCTGCAACAGTGCAAAACCATCTACAGGCTCTGTGAACTCTACTACGGGAAGAAAAAGGGGCGGCCAAGAAGCATCTGGGTACGAAGATGGTTCACCAGAAGAGCAGAGGAGGGACTGTACAACAGGCTGATGGTGGAGCTCAGGAACGAAGACACTCGTGCATTCCAGAACTTCATGAGGATGCCTCCAGCCATGTTTGACGAAGTAGTGCAGCGGCTGACACCCAGGTTGACCAAGCAGAGCACCAACTTCCGGCCCAGCCTGGACCCTGGGCTCAAGGTGGCACTGACTCTGCGCCACCTGGCCTCAGGGACCACCTACAGGAGCATGCAGTACTGCTGGAGGGTGCCACACAACACCATCAGCATTGTGGTCAGAGAAGTGGGTGCAGGCCATCATCGAAGAATACATGGAGGAGCTCCTCCAGTGCCCCTCCACTGAAGAAGGCTGGAAGAAAGTTGCAGAGCAGTGGTATCAGAGGTGGAACTTCCCCCACACCATTGGAGCCATAGGTGGCAAGCACGTGGCCTGCAAAGCACCAGCCAAGTCAGGGTCCACTTATTTCAACTACAAGGGCTTCTTCAGCATCATTCTCTTCACCATGGTCGATGGTGACTACAAGTCCATGTACATCGATGCTTCAGGCAGCGGCTCATCTTCAGATGCCCAGGTATACAACGCCAGTCACCTCAAGGAGGGCCTGGAACACAACCTTATCGTGGACTTCCCAGATCCAGAACCCCTGCCTAACGACAAGCAAGATGTGCCCTACTTCATTGTGGGGGATGACGCCTTCCCCTTCACAACCTACCTCATGAAACCCTACACCTCTAAATACCTCACCCGTGAAGAGAGGATCCTCAACTACAGGCTGTCCAGGGCAAGGCGGGTGGTGGAGAATGCCTTTGGCATTCTGGCCAACAGGTTCCAGGTACTTCTCACCACCATGCAGCATCACCCACAGACCGTGAGCAGGATCATGGAAGCTTGCTGCATCCTGCACAATCTCATGCGCACCCGCTACCCAGTCTTGCAGAACAGGCTCGTGGACCACCAACAAGGCAATGGAGACACCGAGCCTGGTGAATGGAGGCAAGGGCGAAACCTGATAGATACTGTGGATGTGCAAGGCCCCAACAGAGCTTCATGTGAAGGGAAGAAGCAGCGTAATTTCCTGAAACACTGGTGCAACTCTCCAGCTGGAGCAGTGGAGTGGCAAGACAGGATGGTAGTTGCTTAATGGATGCTTCCTTCAGCCTGTCTCATAACACTGATGAGATTGTGCCATGTATGTTGAGTGGCCCTACAATGAACAGGGCATTTAATAAAGAGTTGTGTTTATGTTGACTTTTGTGGATGATTGATTATATTGTTATTGATAATAAAGGGCCATAGGTGTGGCAGCTGGGAGGGTGGACCATACAGTCCCACTATGCTTGCACTGGAGGTTTATCTATCCCACTGCTATCCTAACCCATCTCACAGCTACTACGCATCCCACAGGTATCCTAACCCATCCCAAAGCTATCCTTACCCATCCCACAAGCATGCAAAGGCTTAAACCATTTCTAACAGTTTCCAGCAAGACTTTATTAAAAAAAGAAATGAAGCAAGTGTGTGAATCAAAACTAGACTTTATTAACAACAAGCTATAAGACAAAAATGAGTCTCTGGCACTCCTCTTGGTCACTCAGTCTCAGGGGTGAAGGGTGCAGGTGCTGTGGTGGTGGCTGGTGCTGGAGTGCTTGTCATCAGCTCCTCCAGAAGCAGAAGCAGCAGAAGCCCCAGCCCCAGAAGAGTGAGCCCGTGCTGCAGAAGCCCCAGCAGAACCAGAGTGAGGGCCAGGGGGCGGGATGGTAGCCCTGTCCCTCTTGCAAGGGCTGGCAGCAGATGGCTGAGGCTTGCTGTGCTTCCGCATGGTTGTGGGGTTGCTGGCTGGCAGGGAGGCTGGCAGGAACCAAGGCTGGCAGGAAGACTGGCAGGCAGGCAGGCACCAAGGCTTGCAGGCAGGCATGCACCAAGGCTGGCAGGAAGGTAGACACCAAGGCTGGCAGGCAGACATGAACGAAGGCTGGCAGGGAGGCAGGCACCAAGGCTTGCAGGCAGGCATGCAGGCAGGGCAGGGAAGGCTGTCAATCCGTCCGGCAGCAGGTCTTTTCTCTGAATGGTGACCTGCTTCCGAGCTGCTTCTCTTTATATCTGCGGGGCTTATGCAATGCATCCTCCCCGCATGTGCAATTAACACTCAGCATCTGTTAGGCTTCCGCTGTGCATCCGCTCTGCATCCGCTGTATCCGTTCCGCATCCGCTTTTCTGCGGCCCCGCAGAAGCCTTGCGGATGTGCCATCCGCTCCCATCCGCTTCCATCCACTGGGCTTCCGTTCCGCATCCGCTTTGCATCCGCCCTGCGTCCTCCCCGCGTCCGTGTTATCCGCTCCGATTATGCAAATTTTTGCCCCTTTTGAGAGCGGATAACAACGGATGGAACATTTTGCTCGTCCATTGTGTCTGTTTTGCATCCGTTGGGCAATGTGACAGGGCCTTAAGGTGCTCATTCTCCTAATTCCAACAGCACTTATTCACTGCGACAGATATATATTAACAAATGATGTGAGTTTCTGGCACTGTTTCAATTCTGCCATCAAATTGCAACAATTGCCACTGCCAATAGACAGTTGCTGAATAATGCATAAGAGATGCTACTTCACTCCTAATCTTACTGTAAAAATACTAGTGAATATCTTCTCTATGATGTTAGTGGTATTAATCTGAACAAGAACCACAAGAGCAAAAAAATAAGAGTTTTTCGTTCCCACCTTGGAGCAAGCATTCATCACTCCTTCTGATATAGAGTGCAAGGCCTGCATGCCATCAGATAGTGAGTAAAAAAGGAGATCACAGAGAAAGAAAACTATCCGCATTCTGGGAGAAAAAAAAAGAGATTTGAAGTAGTACATTTTTTGATATTTTGTTTAAAAGTAAACATTTAGAGAAATGTGAAGATGATTGACAGCCAGAAAAATGGGTGGACAGATATCCATAAGCAAAGGGCGGTGAAAATACTAGAAAATGGAACTGGGCCTTATGTAAGATGGCTAGTTGGTGCCTGGACAGAATTGCTAGTTAGAAGGCAAAGATAAATTGCAGCATTTTGTGCTTTGTCATTCTTATTATAAATCTTTTAAAGCATTCAGAGAAACACCTAATTGACAAAGCAGAGGTGATGCCAAAATATACAGATTCCACGTCATATCTATTAGAGGAGTATCACCTTTTAACCATTCACCTTGACAATAATACAGAGATAGGGAAAGCGGGGCTTGATGATGAAAGCTTTTATGCAGCAGATACACATAAAGCTATATAAGTAATTCAACCTGCAGTAAGAAACGATGAAAGCCAAAGTATATTTACAGCAGACTGTTCCTGGCACTACAACTGAGTTCCAAATGATTTAAGCAAACCAGCCATATCACGAGATGCAAAAACAAAGAAACAAGCAATCACTGGGCAGAGTATGGTATATATCCATTCCTTACTGCAATTCAGTATCATTATAGATTCACCATCGATTTGGAAATAAATAAGAATGACAGAGTATTTTTCCTCCCTGCTTCTCTTCCTCTTTCTCTTCCCTGTACAGATCTAAGTATATGCACATCTGGCCCATTGGGCCCCAAACCTCCTGCATGAATGGTACCTGATGGCAGAGGAGGAGGAGATAGACATGACCCATAACTAGTACCGCAATGGTAGAGTTTGGAGAAGATCCCCACCTCAGGGAAAGCGGGAATTTTTCAAACGCCAAACCACCATGACTCCATACCATCTGGCTGCTTTAAGTGTGGAAAAGAGGGGCACCGCACAGCAGAATGCCATTCAAAAACCCCTGCCAGAAAGGCAGACCACCTATTGGGGGGGGGGGGGAAACCTGGAAAATCCAACCCTCAAGGAAAAGAAACTGACTGAAAAGCCAAGAAGCTGTGAGGTTCCGGTCCCTTCCAACCCAGAGGAAGAATCCCAAATGCCCCAAGGAGAGCTGAGCTAGTCCAAAAGCAATTTGGAAGATGACCTGCTGGTGGATTTATCATATTTTTGAGGGCAGTATGTTCTTCTAAGATACGTTCCCAGAGAAGGAGAGGTGGGAATTAACACATTGGTTCTTTGTTTGAGTAAATCCACATCAGAATAAGGGGAGGGGTTCTAACTCCTTTTATCTAATATTGTATGCCTAGAAGCATCTTAGATTCTGCTTTGACCAGTACTGGATTCACTTTCTTTCAATAAAGAATTCCTTTTGAAATACCTAGCTTTCAGAAGTTCATTCTTTTCGGTTGAAGGGGAAAAGTCCATTGCTTACATAAAGCAGAATCTGCAATAGAGGTCAACCTGGAAAGGATTTTTTTTTTTTTTTAAAAAAAACTTCACTCTGCGAGGGGACCCTGCAAAAATGTCTGAATATAGCAAGGAGCAAGGGGAAGCCGAATGCTGGTGAGAAGCTTTGACAACTACCCAGCCAGACACTGACTTTGTGTACCCCACTGAAGATAGTGGAAGCTGCCTGCGAAAATTCCACAAAGCCTCTGTGATCTATAGGCGTAGGAAAGAGAGACAGCTGGGACGGAAGAACCAAGGGAGTAACCCTCACCCAGGGTAACCATAAACCTGGGTGGAAAATGGAGCTGGAGGCCCTCTCTGATCAGGAAGAATGGGTTGAGGAACCACTGGCAGATGACTGACTGAAACAGTACACAAATCACCTCAGAGAGAAGCCCTCGAGGACCTCAATGTGAGGGATGAACCAGGTTGCCAACGTAGGAGAGTGAGTGAACCAGGAATTGAGAGCACCTGAGCCATCACCCCTGATCCAGCTGAGAATGATCAGGCATTGGAACAAGCCAGAGGACCAGCAGCCATACCAGGTACCTGGCCCCTTGCCATCCCAGAGCAGGGGATTAACCCTGGCCAACCCAGAGACATGCAACTGCAGAGAAAAATCCCACCCTTGGGGGTAAAATTCGATGGGGATTCCCAGAAACTTGGATTTTTCCTGGCACAAGTCCTCACCTACATGCAAGAATACGGGTGGAATTTCCTGACCCAGGGGGCCCAAGTGCAAGCCATCACCCTTGCACTAGAAGGGGCAGCAGCCAGATGGATAGCGACTCTCCACAACATCAATGCCCCAGAACTGAGGATTTCTGAAAATAGGATTTATTTAAGACTTTATTGAAAGAATATTCATCCACTCACACACTATTTGTTCTTAACCATGTCTTCTTAATATATTAAAAATGATAATCCCATCTTTTTCAAGAGGCAATTGGACTTTGTGTGTGTGTGTGTGTGTGTGTGTTTGAAGGCATTTTGGTTCTCACCAAAGAAGCTTCTTCAGTTCTCCTGTCAGACTGAAGAAGTTTCTTGGATGAGAAGCAGAATGTCTTCAAAGAAAAACAAGAAAATCCAGTTGCCTCTTGAAAAAGCATCCTGGAGACAACCATGACCTGGGTGAATGAGAATCGTCATAGACAATCAGAAATGGTAAACACTGAAACAAACTTTGGCATTGTATCAATGGATTAATTCTACTGTATTGAATGAAAAGTATTGACTCATTTGATTATTCCAATTTAGTGCCATGAGAAAAATTACTTTGTATTTTTTTCTATTAGTTCTCATTCAGTTTGATGAAAAAGAATCTGCTTTCATTCAAGAACCTGCTTTCATTCACTCCTTTCAAGAGAGAAATGGAGGACATATTCTCATGTATGATGGTGATATTCTTGCACTCATTTAATTATGAGGTACTCAAGATATAAATATAAATAAATGTTTTTTAATCCAGTCTTTTCCTGCCTTGTTGGCTCCCCGTGGTTCAGAAACAGCAGTGTACAAAATGTACTGAATCCAAGATGGTTTGTTAAAAAGACAGCTATACTAAGTGTAAAACAACCATTTTGGACCCAATACCATCCATTTCAATTATTTCACTTCGTTTGGAGCATAAAGCACTTCAGAATAATCAAAACAGTCTATTTCAAGTGCAAAACAGCTGTTTTCTCTTGAGAAAAACTACTTTAGGCTTGAAATGAAATATTTTGCATTTATGGTGGTTTAGATTTGAACTACTTTGCACACTCTTATTCAAGAGGATCTTGAGGAACTTTCTTGAAGGGGGCAATAGATGAGGAAGAGAGGACAATCAGTGCAGTTGGAGGGTGAGGAACAAATATATTGGAGAAAGACAAGACATCATTAGTAGTGCTACCACTTCTAATGTTAAAGCAAGCACAAAAATAGCACTAGGAGAAACTTGAAATCAAATTTACAACATCCTGGGGGTGGGGGGACAGAAGGTGATGACTCTCCCAGTGTAATAAATGGCAGGGTTGGCTTTAGTATTTTTCCAAATACTGAATTCCCAAATTGTTTTGGGCCAAAACATAACTAGGTTGTTGCTTTTTTTGTTTTTTTTCGCTCTGAAATGGTATTACTCCTTAAGTCTCTAACTGTTTTATGTATGACCTTACTGCACCATTTCTTCCTTCCAAAACATTCTCCAACAATTCTTTCTCTCCTTCTTTCTGGCCAATAACTGATATATATTTTGATACATTTATTCATCTCTAGGCTGGGAGTTTGACGATGAATTGAATACATTTCAAAAGCAGAGAAAGGAGCAGTACAACAAAATATATTTATGTAATTGATGACCTAGGAAAGAAATATCCTCCTATACTTTCAATTGCTTTAGAAAAACAATAAGAAAAAGGCAGTGGGAAAAATTGTCACTAGAAACAAAGCAAAGAAGATAAAAATTATTTCTAAAAAATACTAGGAAGATATTATTTTTCTTACACTATTAGCTTTTTATATATCCAAACATATGTGAGATTCAGAACAACTTTGTAATAGTTATGTTTCAGGCATACAACAACAACTAAAACCCAAACATTCATTCTCTTGAGCAAATTTTTAAGCTGCTCTATTTTTAAGTCAAGCCCGTGAATGGTTATTTTGCTGTCTTTCAAGAAATGTGACATAAATTAAGGAAGATTTTAACATGGAATTCCTGGAGTCAATCTTCATATCAGCCCATATGTTTATGTGTGTGTGTGTGTGTGTGTGTGTGTATATATATATATATATATATATATATATATATATATATATATATATATATATATATATTCTATTCTTCTATACTATTCTTCTATTCATGCTTTCAGGTCTTTTTTCAATCTTCATGGCTCTATAGCCCCATGCTGAAGCAGCAGCTTCACATGTACAAAACTCATACCAATTCTTGGAAATGATCAAAGATCTACACGTGGAACAAAAAGATCTGCTTGTAAGTTTCGACGTGGTTTCATTATTGACTCAAGTCCCAAAAAAAGAAACTCTTGAAATCATTAAAAATAAATACCAACCAGCTAAACAATTCATGGAACTAACACAACACTGCTTAACCAACACATATTTCACATACAAAGGACAAAGATACAAGCAAATTGAAGGAGCCCCTATGGGATCACCACTGTCATCCATCATTGCAAACCTGTTCATGGAAGAATTCTAATCAGAGCCCTGGCTAATGCCACCCACAAACCCAAACTATGGCTAAGATACATCGATGACACATTTGTGATTTGGCCCCATGGAAAAGAAAACCTAAACAATTTCCTAACACACCTAAACAGCACACACCCCAAAATCAAGTTCACCATGGAAACGGAAATAAACAAACAACTACCATTCCTAGATGTACTAATCTACAAAAAAACAGATGGCACACAAGGACACACCATATACCAGAAGAAAACACACACCAACCGCTACCTCAACGCCCAATCATACCACCACCCAGCACAGATAAACTCCGTGGCCAAAACACTTATCACCAGGACCTAACACCTGGAAGACAAGACACATATTAAGACTGAACTTTGCACCCTGACTGGAATACTGACAGCTAATGGCTTCCACAAAAGCAAAATCACTGGCCTGATCCATAAAAACACACTGAGACACAATGGAGACCTAGAAGATGAACAGATATATGGAACAGCTGTCCTGCTATACATAAGAGGTACTACAGACAAAATCAGCAAGATACTACACAGGCATCACATCAAGACTGCCTTCAAAACAGACAGAAAAATAGCAGCCATCCTTAGAAACCCCAAAGATAAAATTGACCTAGAAAACCAAGGCATATACGAAATCCCCTGTGCATCATGTCCTGCCACATACATTGGACAGACCAATAGAAGAATAAGTACCCACCTAGATGAACACAAAAATGCAGTAAAAAAGCTGGAACACACTTCCTCACTTGTCCAACACATGAAAGCCACAGGTCATAGCATCAACTTCAATGGCACCAAAACCCTAGCCACTATAGAAAACCCCAGCTACAGAATTATCAGAGAAGCCATAGAGATTGAAAAAAGACCTGAAAGCATGAATAGAAGAAATGATTTCACCAGACTGTCAATTATTTGGAAGTCTGCACTCACAAACAAAAAAATCTCCACACCACAAGCCAGGCAAACATCTGGGCACAAACAGATCCCCCCTGATACCTCCAGCACAAACACACCCCAACCAGGCACCCCGATGAAACCTAGCTTCCTAATAAATGATAGCCATCCTTTTACTCAGAGCCAAGCTGCACTAAAAGCCTCCAATACAGGAAACACAATGTTGACAGCCAATCAAGACAAAAAAAGCCACAAGACAAACAGAAGATATTAGAAACACCAATCAAGCAGAACACAGCAAATTCCAAGACCAATAAACACAGACCAAGACTCCCAACCAATCAGGATAAAGAAAAAAACATTCTGGCACAGCAGTGGGCTAGCCCCAAATTTAAAAGTGAAACGGCTTTGAAAGTCTGACTTACAGACGAATACAATACAGAAGCCTGATGATGGCACATGAGATTATGCCAAAATGTTGCTACAACTTTAAAAGCACAACTATAATGACGTGGGAAAATACCTGAACAAAGCTGAATACCATACATGTAAGTACCCGTGAAAACTTAAGAAAACAAATATATACATGTATACATATATATACACACACACAGGATATATATATCCTATAGGCTTTTGATCTTCTGGAGACTTCAGCAGAACAACTCCAGAAAGCAAACTGCTCTCATACCCATTTGAAATTTTATGCCATGAAAATCAAACTATGTTGCTCTCCAATTTCAGGACCACAAGTGGGTAGACTTGTTCAAAGCATATGTGAATCTTTTGACATTTTCCAATAAACCTATGTTACTTGGATGAGCAATTTGTTTGAGAAAAGAGCCATGCACTGAATTGAAGTGGCAAGCCAGGAGCTGAAAAGGTAAATGGAATTAAGCTGCATATATAATTTTATTCAAGTTTAAATAATGTTTATTTATATTACTTTCCATGCATTTCAAATTGTCTGTCATAAAAGAAAGTATATAAATTTACAGGAATGTTTGAAGATGTTCCATCTGTCTGTTCATTGACTGTAATAAAGGATTGATTGATCAATTTTCTGGTTGCTTACTCAATGCAATCTTGGATATATGTAAGAATGTTCAGATTGTGTTTTTTTTTCTGAACAACTATTTTACTTCCTATTCTTTTTTCTGTTAAAAAAACTTGTAATGATATTTTCAGGAGAATTAAAGTTGATTTTTTTTATTAAGAGTAAACAAGCAGGATAGGGAAAGCCTCCTTGTTACTCTGATAAAATCTTCATACTTAATTATCCATTTATATTCATGAAATGGGAACTAATATCCAGAGGTGAGATTCTACTGGTATGAACCAGTTCTATAGGACTGGTTGTTATGATTCTGTGCAGTCTGGAGAACCAGCAAATTGCATTAATAGCTGGACCTGCCCTTCCCTGCCTGCTCTTCCCCACTCTGCCCAGTCACTCCTTACTTCGAATGAGTGCCATCCAACTTGCCTGCTTTTGGCCTTTGCCTAATTTTTGGTAAGTTGCTGTTCTGACTATCAGTTGTGCCGAGTGATTTAGATTCGCTAGAAAGCAGGATAATCTAACAGCTAATCTAAATCACTGTTGTACTGCTTTGTCTTTGCCCAGGAGGCTTCCCTGAGGCACAGTCAGGGGTGGCATTCAGGGGTTGGGGTGGGAAGAAGTGGCCTGAGAGCAGAACTGAGCCTTTCTTAGGACTGAAGCTTTTATTTTTCAGTGCAGACTCAGGCAGCAGATTGCAGAAAGGCAGATCTGTGAGTGAATCTGTGATTCTGTGAGCAACTCAATCTGCCTTACTGCTTTGCCTGATTTTGGATAAAAGTTGCTCTTTTTTTATAAAAAATCCAATATTTACATAAATATTTACAATATTTACATACAAGCCATGCCCAGCCATGACCACCAAGCCACACCCACAAATTAGGCCATGCCCACAGAGCCGGTTAAGAAATTTGAATCCCACCCCTGCTAATATCTGCAAATTCTCTATACTCCTTGTCCCTCCAAAGCTACAGTTTGCATTTTAAGATACATGTACAGTAGAAATCTAGGAACTTCTAATGGCCTTTGGCTCCATTGTCCCTAGAAATGAAATGTTGCTCCTTCCTTTAGCTCATGTCACACTGGCCAACGGATGCAAAAAGTACACAGCGGACGAGCAAAATGTTCCATCCATTGTTATCCGCTCTCAAAAGGGGCAAAAATTTGCATAACCGGAGCGGATAACACTGACGTGGGGAGGACGCAGGGCGGATGCAAAGCGGATGCAGAATGGAAGCCGATGGAAGCGGATGGGAGCGGATGGCGCAACCACAGGGCGTCCGGGGGGCCTCAGAGAAGCGGACGCAGAACGGATACAGCGGATGCAGAGCGGATGCCGAACGGATGAAGCGGATGCACAGCGGAAGACTAGCGGATGCACAGCGGAAGACTAGTGGATGCCTGGCGTTAATTGCGCATGCAGGGAGGATGCATTGCATCAGCCCCGCGGATATAACGGAAGCATCTCGGAAGCAGGTTGCCATTCAGAGGAAAGACCTGCTGCCGGAAGGATTGGCTGCCTTGCCTGCCCTGCCTGCATGTCTGCCTGCAAGCCTTGCTGCCACCCTCCCTGCCACCCTCCCTGCCAGCCAGAAACCCCACAACCATGCTGAAGCACAGCAAGCCTCAGCCATCTGCTGCCAGCCCTTGCAAGAGGGACAGGGCTACCATCCCGCCCCCTGGCCCTCACTCTGGTTCTGCTGGGGCTTCTGCAGCACGGGCTCGCTCTTCTGGGGCTGGGGCTTCTGCTGCTTCTGCTTTTGGAGGAGCTGATGACAAGCACTCCAGCACCAGCCACCTCCACAGCACCTGCACCCTTCACCCCTGAGACTGAGCGACCAAGAGGAGTGCCAGAGACTCATTTTTGTCTTATAGCTTGTTGTTAATAAGGTCTGTTTTTGATTCACACACTTGCTTCATTTCTTTTTTTTAATAAAGTCTTGCTGGAAACTTTTATAAATGGTTTAAGCCTTTGCTTGCTTGTGGGATGGGTTAAGATATCTGTGGGATGGGCAGGGATACCTGTGGGATGGGTAGGGGGAAACCTTTGGAATGGGTAATAGCTGTGGGATAGATAAACCTCCAGTGCAAACATAGTGGGACTGTATGGTCCACCCTCCCAGGTGCCACACCTATGGCCCTTTATTATCAATAACAATGTAATAATTGATCCACACATTTCAACATAAACACAACTATTTATTAAACGCCCTTTTCATTGTAGCCCAACCAAACATACATGGTCCAATCTCATCCGTGTGATGAGACAGGCTGAAGGAAGCATCCATTAAGCATCTATCATCCTGTCTTGCCACTCCACTGCTCCAGCTGGGGAGTTGCACCAGTGTCTCAGGAGGTTGCACTGCTTCTTTGCCTCACGTGAGGCTCTGTTGGGGCCTTGCACATCCTCAGTGTTGATCAGGTTTTGCCCTTGCCTCCATTCCCCAGGCTCCATGTCCCCATTGCCTTGTTGATGGTCCATGAGCCTGTTCTGCAAGACTGGGTAGCGGGTGCCCATGAGATTGTGCAGGATGCAGCAAGCTTCCACGATCCTCCTCATGGTCTCTGGGCTATGCTGCATGGTGGTGAGAAGTACCTGGAACCTGTTGGCCAGGATGCCAAAGACGTTCTCCACCACCCGTTTTGCCCTGAACAGCCTGTAGTTGAAGATCCTCTCTTCATGGGTGAGGTATTTGGAAGTGTAGGGCTTCATGAGGTAGGTTGTGAGGGAGAAGGCGTAATCCCCCACGATGAAGTAGGGCACATCTTGTGTGTCGTTGGGCAGGGGTTCTGGATCTGGGAAGCCCACGATGAGGTTGCGTTCCAGCTCCTCCTTGAGGTGACTGGCGTTGTATACCTGGGCATCTGAAGATGAGCCGTTGCCTGAAGCATCAATGTACATGAACTTGTGGTCAGCATCGACCATGGCGAAGAGGATGATGCTGAAGAAGCCCTTGTAGTTGTGATAAGTGGACCCCGACTTGGCTGGCGCTTTGCAGGCCACGTGCTTGCCATCTATGGCTCCAATGGTGTGGGGGAAGTTCCACTTCTGATACCACTGCTCTGCAACTTTCTTCCATCCTTCTTCAGTGGAGGGGTACTGGAGGAGCTCCTCCTTGTATTCTTTGATGATGGCCTGCAACACTTCTCTGACAACAAAGCTGATGGTGCTGGGTGGCACCCTCCAGCCGTACTGTATGCTCCTGTCGGTGGTCCCTGAGGCCAGGTGACGCAGAGTGAGTGCCACCTTGAGCCCAGGTTCCAGGCTGGGCAGGAAGTTGGTGTTTGTCTTGGTCACCCTGGGTGTCAGGCGCTGCACAATTTCGGCAAACATGGCTGGAGGCATCCTCATGAAGTTCTGGAACGCCCGAGTGTCTTTGCTCCTGAGCTCCACCATCAGCTTGTTGTACAGTCCGTCCTCTGCTCTTCTGGTGAACCATCTTTGGACCCAGACTTTTTTTGGGTGGCTCCTTTTCTTCCCGTAGTAGAGTTCACAGAGCCTATAGATGGTTTTGCACTGTTGCAGAAGGATGGTGGCTGCCGAAAGGACTTTGTCACAATCCACGGTGGACATGACTGGATGATGTGCAAGAGGAAGAGTCAGATGAAGGCTGCAGAGGTCTGCACAGCTAGGCTGCTGGTCTGAAAGTGAGATGCAGATGAGTTCCTCCCCCTTTTTATGGGCAGTATAGGTGTCCCTTTACATCCTCTAGGCATCCTCTAGGCATCCTTAATATCCGAGATAGGTCCCCTCTGCGAACGTTTTTTCTGTTTTAAATGCTTTGTTTCCGCTAGGCATCCATTCTGCATCCGTTCTGCATCCATTCCGAGCGGATGCGAGTTGCGCGGATGCGCAGCGGATGCCTAGCGGATATAGCGGATGCGTAACGGATGCAGAACGGATGCGTAGCGGATGCGTAGCAGATCTAGAACGGACGAACTGGATACATTTTCTGCACAAAAGTTTTGGGCAGCCCAAAACCTTTGGAGCGGATGAAACGTCCATAAACGGATGCTGGACGGATAGAGAGGAAGCCAAACGGAGGCAGTGAGTACATCGCGTTTTCGAACGGATGGCAAGGTTTTTTGTCCATTTTACATCCTCTTTTCATCCGTTGGTTCAGTGTGACATGGGCTTTTAATAGTCTGTTTCCTTACTAAAGGAATGGATCAGAAAATCACAATAAAATTTGTTTCAAAACTAATAGGCTCAAGGCACAATTAATTTTCAGGTTGTCATGCAAAACCTACCCATATTCAGAGAAAAAACACCATGTTGGTCAGACAACAAGAAAATATAATGAATCTATATGGCCTGAGAATTTGACAAATTGGGGCATCTTTATCCTTACAATAAAGGCAATATAATAAAACATGGCCTAATATTTCAGTAACTCCTTCACCACAGAACCAATTCTGTTTGAATAGAATTTCCCCAAAGAAAAATGTTGGAAAGGCAACAATCTTGACAAAGAGTTCTTCTGAATTTTGGAGTCTGTTTGTTTTTAGCTTAAATATCTTGCAAGCGCAAAGAAAGGGAAACAACTGTCCAGAACACTTTTTTAGTTATGGCAGACAGAATTAGCCAGCTTTCTACATCCATCCAGTTTTGGAATTCTTAGTTAACCCAGCTCAATTGTTGTAACATACTCAAATTCACTTCTCCAGAAAAACTGCTATTGTTGTTTCTAGCTTCTCAACACTTGGGAAATCTGTGTTTAAAACATTTGCCTCCTTTGAAGAACATAAATTAATAGCATCATTTTGAATGCTTTTATATTATGTTAAGGTAAGGCATTGTTCTGCTTCCCTAAATCACTGGCGATTGCTCCAATTTGGCCCATATAACACAACAAATTACTTAAATTTTATTTGCCACTTTTTCTTAAGAAAGAAAGAAGGGAGGGAGGGAGGAAGGAAGGAAGGAAAGAAAAAGAAAGAAAGAAAGCCCTAAGCTGTTACAAACATTAGACATAGTTTTTTTAACCATCAGAATTCTATTCTGCTCTCTCACCAATGGAGCTGCTTTTCACAATCATTTCTACTTCTTTAACTCAGAGTTTTCCAGCAGAGCTCACTGAGGCACTAAGACGCCATGGGACTTGTTTGGAAGTTACACCAAGGAGCAAATGGCTTTTTGGATAATGTAACATTTGAGAAATATTCCTTGTACTTCAAAGTCAGAAGAGAGCAATACAAGTTGTCAACATCTGACTTCGTGTACAAAACAGAATCACACAGAAATTCAGCCAGTTGCCTCTTGCCTGAAGCAGTGATGGGAGAATATCTATATTCTAATAAAATTTGCTTGATTCTGAACCTGCAACAGGAAAATAGACAACAAGCCTTAAACATCTCTACACAGAGAATCACAAAGTGGGTGTTGACTTTTACACTCTCCTTATTTATTTAAACTGCATGTTGCAAATCCTGTATATTGAGGAAAATGGGATTAAAAGGAGTGTGGTTTTAAAACTGGAAGAAGAAATATCAATAATTTCTACAATGCTGATAACACAGTTCTCATTAACTAAAATGCAAATAATATAAAAACTTTATTAATAAAAGTGAAGGCTCATACTGGGGAAAAAATTAGATTAAATATAAAGAAGACCAAGCTAATAGCAATAAGTACAACAATCATTCCGAGGATTGACCATGCAGCATTTAACTAATAGATAATTTCTGTCTTTTAGGATTGAATATTAATTGTAAAGGAGCCAGCAGACAAGAAATAAGCAGCAGATTAACAGTTAATAGGAGAGCAGGGAAAACCTTGGAAAAAATAATCAGATACTGTGACATTTCTATACAAAGCTCAACACTGTACTAATATGGTTTTCTCTGTGATGCTGCATGGATATAAAAGTTGTTCTGTAAAAAATCAGGATAGAAAGACTATCAACACTTTTTAACTTTGGTTAGAAAAAACTCATGAGAATACCATAGATTACTAGGAAAAAATAGAAAAGGCTCTTGAAAAAAAATCAATCTTGAGTTCTCACTTGAGGTATAAACAACCAGGCTCAAACTATTATATTTTAGATACATGAGACAAAGTTCCTTTGAGAAATCCATGAAGTTGAGAAAAGTGGAAGGAGGGATAAAAGAAGAACCAGCAGTAAAATGGATGAGTTTGATTACAAGAGCAATGGTTGATCCATGATAGACCTAAAAGGTCAATTTGAAAATAGATCATCCTTGAAAAGTTTATTTATGTGATTTCTAAAGAGTGAACACCAATTTGGCAGGACTTAATCACTTTAAAGCATGCTGAAAGGTTACAATATTTCTTCCTCTTTCAAAGGTACTAATCCAAAGTTTCCAAAAGTGGGGAATGTGATAACAGAATCAGCTGGCTTTCTAAGAATAGGTGGTCATCATCTGAATAATTTCATTAAATGTCTCAAGCAGTACAATAGCAGTACAGACAACACCATAGTACTGAACAAAATTAGTAGTATTTTTAGCCCTTATCAAGTGTGTAGAATCCAGACAATTTAGATAACTTCATAAAAGAAAAATGAAACCCTCTTTTATTGCAACATAAGAGTCTCCATCTATGTGTTTTAATCCAAGCAACAGACACCATGTATGTGAACATTTTCCTGCTGCAGTTGATAGAGAATTTTTTTTTTCTCCATACCTTGTTCTTAGGCTTCCTTGTTGGGGCAACCCATCATAAACAGATAAGACATCAAAATCTTCCTCTAGTGCAAAGGACTGGAAAACAAGTTGTATTCTGTTCTGCTCTTTGGCGGTGATTGTCCAGGTACAGTTTGCATAATTTGGATAGCCGTACGGAAATCCTGGACTTTGTATTGTCCCGTTTGGACCTTGCAAAATGTAACTGCAGTTCTGGGCTGGGAGAGAAGAAGAAATACAAAGCACATTTAATATGGCATTATTTTTCCAGCATTCCATATAGGCAACTCAAGAACTATTGTTGAGTGACCTCAAGGATATGGTCCCTAGTACAGTTGTATAGGAGACCCTTAAATGTGGTTATTTAAAACCAATAGAATTTACATGCTTAATTTCTTGACTTACTTCTATATATTTTGGCTATTGTGAAATTCTGCAAAAGTGTTAGTTGTCAAAAAGAACAGCCGATATGGCATTTAAATAACATGATACAGTTTTCTTATGGAAGCTAAAGCAGTGTTGTTCACCTTAAAATCTGAAGGAAAGATAATCTGTGGAAACATATCCTTTATCTGTCCATGATTCTGATCATATATATATTGATACAAGCACAAGTGGTATTTATATATGCCAAGCCACATGTTTAATCAATGTAATAATAATAAAAGTATTAATAGTAATAGACACTTTGGGACAATCCCAAAATAACTGGGGCACCAATTGAACACCATTAGCATTGACAAAGTCACCATCAGTCAACTACAAAAAGTAGATTTACTTGGAACAGCCTACAGCCTACAATAATAACATTAACTCATCAAAAAACATCTGCCTATTCCAGGTCTTTGGGAAGGACTCAATAGGTGGATAAAAATGCCAAATCCAGTCTAAATGCCTGACTGACTGTGTAGTTAAGTGTAATAATAACAACAAAAGAAAGGAACTAAACATAAACATGCCTTAAGATAGAAATTGGTAACATGGAGACAAAAACATTGACCTATCTCTGCCCAGGGTGCTGGTTGTATCAGAAAGATGAAGAAGAAGGGGTGGTAGAAAAGAGAGAAATAGTTTATCAAGCATGGAAGAAAAGGAGAGAAGGGGAAACAAAACTAATAATGATGCCAGTTCTCCCCACATCAGCAAGCATTACTATGAATACCCTATTAAAAAATACTTGGAACACCAAACACTATTTCTCTTGAAAGGGAATCCACAGATTTCTCCCTTTTGAAAGTGACTTAACTGCAGTTGTGTGGTTGGTTGCTAATATTCTGGGCTTCCTCCCTCATAGATCTTTGATGTCAACATTGATTCCAAGAGAGAGATTGTCTGTAGCTGGATTATGCAAATGCCCATCTTTATTAGGATGGCTCCAGAGGGACTACAAAGACTTAGTCATGCCATTAAATTAAAATCAGCCAAGTGAAGCTACACTGTCTTCTGCAACAGAAATGAATCAAGGGGACTGATACATCAATAGCTTCCTGGGGGCCATTTCAGTTGGAAGAATCTTGGTAATGGCCATATCTAGTTATATGATACAATAAGATATGTTGCCTTGGATATGTCTGAGAAAGTGAGGCTAAAATCTTCCTTTAAACAAAATGTTCAAATTGATTCTGATTGGCCAACTTTACAGGGATCTGGCAAGATAAATTTGACACATAACAGATAATCAGAGTTGGAAGGAACTTTATAGGTCATCTATTCCAACCTTCCACCTAAGCAGGAGACCCTACATCATGGCAGTCCAATCTCTTCTTAAAAGTCTCAAGTGATGGCGCTCCCACAACCTCCAAGGGCAAGTTGTTCCATTGGTTGATTGTTCTCACTGTCAGAAAATTTCTCCTTTTTTCTAGGTTGAATTTCTCCTTGATCAGTTTCCATCCATTATGCCTTGTTTGGTCTTCAGGTGCCTTAGAAAATAGCTTGACCCCTTCCTCTCTGTGGCAGCCCCTCAAATACTGGAAGACTGCTGTCATGTCTCCCTGGTCCTTCTCCTCACCAGACCAGCCATGCCCAGATCCTGTAATATTTGGTGGTAGGGAGAGGATTTATTCTAATTAATTCATCTTACTGCTTCATGATGATATGTTAATGATTATGATAAAAAATTTGTGTCAATCACTCCCACATGCTTATTATATACAGCTTATTTTGAAATTCAGCATCAATTTTCTTTGACAGGAAATGAGTAAGACAATCTGGCGATCAGAAGACAGTATTCTCTTAGTACAACATGTGCTACTATTGCCTGTTTTGGAGAGATATGGTTACATTCCATGTACAAAACAGTACTTTCATTACCACTTAAAAATAGTAATAATGAAGGGGGGAATAGTATTTTTGCTTTCAGCAATTGCTGTTTTATACTGGCCAAGCATGTCCTTCATAACTTGGGCTCCTTTTGCCTGAAGAGAACTTTGAGGTGAATTTAGAGGTCCCTTATATACAAAATGTGTCATATGTTTAGAAATATAAAAAACAAACAATTAAAATAGCTTCAAAATGTGAAAGAAGTCAATGGAAAGGCCAGACTATTGGTATTAAGTGAAAGAAATTAAGGAGTCTCCAAATTGATCCAAACACAACCTTCAGAGGAGAATTTGGAAGCTTGGGTTCAACAGTTGAGAAGTAAAGAATACATTCTAATTAGTAAAAACTGTGGAGAAAAAAAATAGATTTTCTCCTTCAGTTTCAAAGGTCAGTCTGGTTTCTGTATTGTTTAAGGGCTGGAGAGAAACCAGCTTCACTTCTCCACAGAAACTCCCAGTGACTTTGAGACAGTTTTCCTCTCTCAAGCTTACTCACTGAGATATTGTTGTGGGAAGAACATGGAAGGAGATACCACTAAATGTGCTCCTTCCTTCAACTTGTGAATAAAAGCTGGAAAATATATCTAATTACTAGTTCAGCTAGAATTCCTGGATGGAGTTCTTTTAAATAATAACTACCCTCCTTGTGAGGGCCAATAGGGTGCAGTAGTGGAGGGACAAGATTAAGACTAGGGAGATAAAGGCTCAAGTCCACCCTCAGCCAGGAACACCCATTAGCTAAATTTAAGGCCAGTCATTCTTTCAGCCCAGAGCAGAGCTCCTGTAAAGATGAAATGTGTAGAGTATGTAAAGGGCCTGTCACATAGGCCAACGGATGAAAAAGTATGTAAAAAGGACACAACGGACGAGAAAAGTTTCCATCCGTTGTTATCCGCTCTCAAAAGTGCCCCAAATTTGCATAAACAGAGCGGACAACAACGGAAAGGAACGGACGGGGGGAGGATGTTGCCGAGATGTAAAGCAGATGCTCCATGGAAGCCTAGCGGATGGAAGCGGATGGCACATCCGCAGGCTTCCGGGGGAGCACAGCGAAGTGGACGTGCAGCGGAAGGAACGGATGCAGAGCGGATGCCGAGCGGATACAGCGGATGCATCACGGAAGCCTAGCGGATGCCTAGCGGATGCCTAGCGGATGCAAAGCGTTCACTGTGCATGCGGGGAGGATGCATTACGTCAGCCCCATGGATATAAAAGGATGCAGCTCGGAAGCAGGTCACCATTCAGAGGAAAGACCTGCTGCCAGACACATGTCCAGCCAACAACCAAGGGGAAGAAGAGGAAGCCTGTGCCATCTTCTGCCAGCCCTGGCAAGAAGGACAGGGACACCATCCCACCCCCGGTGCTGACTCTGTTTCTGCTGGGGCTTCTGCTGCTCGGGCTGACTCTGCTGGTGCTGGGTCTTCTGCTGTCACTGCTCCTAGTGCTGGGGCTTCTGCTGGGGCTTACTCTGCTGGCGCTGCTCCCAATCCTGCTGGTGCTGCTGGTCCTGCTGGTCCTGCTGGTGCTGCTGGTCCTGCTGCTGTTGTTGTTGCTGCTTCTGCTGCTGGTGTGGTGGACCAGCCCCTAGAACCTCGAAGCCCTTCTGATGAGGGCCCAGAAGGCCATCCCAGAGGGAGGAAGAGGCATACGCAGAAAGAGAGAGGGAGAGGAGGCAGTACTCCATCGAAGAGGAACATGAGGATGAGGTGCTCGAATGGCTGAGGGAGAACGAGTACCTATGGCAGAAGGGACCCAGGCTCTATCGAGACACCAAGAGGAAGAAGGCGACTTGGAGAGAGAAGGCGGAGAGCCTGGGCTACACTTCGGAGGTCCTCCTCGGCTGGTAGAAGCACATGCACACCTGGTACGGGAAGCTGCACCTCAAGAAGTCTGGCCAGGCCGCAGTCAAGCTCACCGACCAGGAGACCTACGTGATGGCCAAGTGCAGCTTCTTGGAGCGTGAGATCCGCCACTGAGGAGCAGCCCTTCTGTCTACCCTCTCTCTTATGCAGCCCTCTTCTGGCCAAGAGTCAGCTCCTGTGTCCAGGCAGATATCTGTGGAGTGCCCCATGACGGAGACCCCCCCCCCGACAGCTGCACTCCCCATGGGGGAACGTGTGGAGGACACCCTGATGCAGTGGGAGCAAGGAGAGGGCACTGACACCAGAGACCAACCCACATCCACCCCCAGCTCCACCTCTATAGAAAGCAGGCAGAGAGCCAGACCGGAGGGGCAGAGCCACACTGTCCTGCTGGAGATCAGGGACACCATCAAAAGCAGTGTAGATCTCCTCTCTCAGCTGGTACACACTGACATACCATCCTCAAACCGAAAGCCCTTCCTCACCTACGTCAACCAGACCCTCATGAACATGTCCAAATCACAGTACCAGGTGATAAAGGAGAGGATCACAGGTCTTCTGCACAACCCTCCAGGCCCAGCTGAACCTGCTCCGACCCAGTCCAGGTCTGCTCCTCCACCCCAGGTGATGTCACAGCCCTTCCAAGGCTTTCCACAGGTCCTCACCTACCAAGGCTACGGCTACCAGGAGTTCCAGCAGCACAGGCAACCCTTCCCAGTCCGGGCACAGGTACATTGTACGCCACCGATGCCACCGATGTCACTGATGCCAGCAACACCACAGATGCCACCCACGCCACAGATGCCACCCACGCCACAGATGCTACCCACGCCTCACCTCGCTCAGCTGCAGACCAGACAGCCCCACTACACTCCTCCTTCCTCCATCCCACAGCCAAGCCCGGCCTCAGAACATCTGTCATCGGTCTTGGGACTGACACCCCATGTCATGGAGGAAGGGGCTCTCAATATCACAGGACTGAGCCAGCTCTCTAAGAGCTTCCTCCACACACCATCCTGTTCTCCTCTCAGGGCCAGGCACCCCAATGAAGCCTCAGACCAGCACTCCAGCAGCAGCCACCTCCACAGCCCCAGGACCCTTCACCCCTGAGACTATGGGCACACCTCAGAGTGACTGAGAAGAGTGCCAGAGACTGGGTTGCTACCTGTTGACTTTATCTTTTCTTGGGACAATTTACTTGGCTCATTTTGCTTTTACAGTTTGTTATTAATAAAGTTTATCTTTGCTTCACAGACTTGGTTCAGTTCTTTTAGTCAATAACGTCTTGGTGGAAACTTTTAGAAATGGTTTAAGCCTTTGCATGCTTGTGGGATGGGTAAGGATAGCAGTGGAATGGGCAGGGATACCTGTGGGATGGGTAATAGCTGTGGGATGGCTATGGATAGCAGTGGGATGGGCAGGGATACCTGTGGGATGGGTAATAGCTGTGGGATGGGTTAGGATAGCAGTGGGATGGGCAGGGATACCTGTGGGATGGGTAATAACTGTGGGATGGCTTAGGATAGCAGTGCAAGCATAGTGGGACTGTATGGTCCACCCTCCCAGGTGCCACACCTATTGCCCTTTATTATCAATAACAATTTAATCATTCATCAACACATTTCAACATAAGCACAACTCTTTATTAAATGCCCTGTTCATTGGAGGCCCACTCAACATACATGGCACAATCTCATCAGTGTGATGAGACAGGCTGAAGGAAGCATCCATGAAGCATCTACCATCCTGTCTTGCCACTCCACTGCTCCAGCTGGGGAGTTGCACCAATGTTTCAGGAGGTTGCGCTGCTTCTTCCCTTCACGTGAAGCTCTGTTGGGGCCTTGCACATCCACAATATCTTTCAGGTTTCACCCTTGCCTCCATTCACCAGGCTCCAGGTCCCCATTGCCTTGTTGGTGGTCCACAAGCGTTGTTCTGCAACATTGGGTAGCGGGTGCGGTTGAGATTGTGCAGGATGCAGCAAGCTTCCATGATGTTCCTCATGGTCTCTGGGCAATGCTGCATGGTAGTGAGAAGTACCTGCAACCTGTTGGCCAGGATGCCAAAGGTGTTCTCCACCACCCGCTATGCCCTGGACAGCCTGTAGTTGAAGATCCTCTCTTCACAGGTGAGGCATCTGGAAGTGTAGGGCTTCATGAGGTAGGTTCTGATGGAGAAGGCGTCATCATCCATGATGAAGTAGGGCACATCTTGTATGTCGTTGCGCAGGGGGTCTGATCTGGGAAGCCCATGATGAGGTTGCGTTCCAGCCCCTCCTTGAGGTGACTGGCATTGTATACCTGGGCATCTGAAGATGAGCCGTTGCCTGAAGCATCAATGTACATGAACTTGGAGTCAGCATCGACCATGGCGAAGAGGATGATGCTGAAGAAGCCCTTGTGGTTGTGATAAGTGGACCCTGACTTGGCTGGCGCTTTGCAGGCCACGTGCTTGCCATCTATGGCTCCAACGGTGTGGGGGAAGTTCCACTTCTGATACCACTGCTCTGCAACTTTCTTCCATCCTTCTTCAGTGGAGGGGCACTGGAGGAGCTCCTCCAGGTATTCTTCGATGATGGCCTGCAGCACTTCTCTGACCACAATGCTGATGGTGTTGTGTGGCACCCTCCAGGTGTACTGCATGCTCCTGTAGGTGGTCCCTGAGGCCAGGTGGCACAGAGTCAGTGCCACCTTGAGCCCAGGGTCCAGGCTGGGTGGAAGTTGGTGCTCTGCTTGGTCAACCTGGGTCTCAGCTGCTCCACAACTTCATCAAACATGGCTGGCGGCATCCTCATGAAGTTCTGGAATGCACAAGTGTCTTCATTCCTCAGCTCCACCATCAGCTTGTTATACAGTCCGTACTCGGCTCTTCTTGCGATCCATCTTCAGACCCAGACACTTCTTGGATGCCTCCTTTTCTTTGCGTAGAACAGATGAAAGAGCCTGTAGAGGGCTTCGCACTGTTGTAGAACAATGGCGGCTACCAAAAGGAGTGTGTGACGATCCATGGTGGACATGACTGGATGCTGTGGAAGAGCAAGAGCCAGATGAAGGCTGAAGAGGTCTGCACCGCAGGGCTGCTGGACTGAAAGTGAGATCCAGGTGATTTCTCCCCCTTTTTATAGGAAATATAGATTTTCCGCTAGGTGTCCTTTTGCATACTCTAGGCATCCTGCAGACATCCTAAATATCCGAGATACGTCCCCTATGTGAACGTTTTTTCCGTTTTAATGCTTTGTATGCGAGCTGCATCCACTTTCATCCTTTCTACGTACATGCTCCTAACGCTGCGTGTCCGTTCCGCATCCGTTTCGCTTCCTCCCTGTGTCCGTTTTCCGCTGGAGCAGATGCGAGTTGCACCGATGCGCAGATGCCTAGCGGATATAGCAGACGCGTAACGGATGACGACGGACGTATAACGGATGTTCCCCGTCTGCGTAGTGGATGTAGAATGGACGCATTGGATACTTTATCCGCTCAAAAAGTTTTGTGTAGCTCAAAACCTTTTGAGCGGATGAAATCATAGTAGACGGATGCTGGATGGATAGAGAGTATGAAAAACAGACGCAGTGAGAACAGAACGGATGCATCGCATTAACCAACAGATGGCAAGTTTTTATCTCCATTTTACATCCTCTTTCCATCCATTGGTGCTGTGTGACATGGGTTTAAATTGCCTTGAACACTCAGTAAAGAGGCAGGACAGAAATGTAGCTAAACGTAAATGTAGCTAAAAGTAAATATAGCTATAGAAATGTAACTTCTATAACTCCTGAAAAATCTGGAGTTCATTTTCTCCAGGTTTCATTTTCTCCAGCTGTCTTTGAGAGACAATGGAGCTCCCTTTCTCTCTGGCAACTTCCATCCTTCCATCAACTCCCATTCTCAAGGCTGTCAAAAACACAGTGGCAATGTACGGGTAGAGCAAGTAAAGACAGAGAAAGTAATCTGGTTTTCCAACTTTTAATTTCAACCATCAGGAAATGTCAAAAAGACATGCAAATAGTAGCAATTTAGAAAGGCTATGTCACCACAGGGATGTCACAAGTCTGCCAGATTTAGGCAGACTCCTAATTATGTGCTTCCAAGTTTGCTTTCCTTTGATATTCTAACACCAGCACAAACATCCAGCTTCTATATCTTGAAGGGATAATTTTATCCCAAGAATTAGTATTTTCACATTCACCTCTATACAACAATCAGCTTTTCTTTCTTTAACTTTAAAGAAATCAAGGGAGGCCAGATTACTCCTCTTTATTGTAGCCTTTACCAAGTCTTCAACTACCATAATTCTCTAGCCAGAGAATTGCTGCTAAAGATAATGATAACATTTGGATGGTGTGAGTCCCTTGTGTGTTCACCCAGATTGATTCATTATGACATGTGTGAAGACACAGCACTGTTTTTCAGACATAAGATCTATTTGATAATCATGGGAGAAATGAATATGTAAGAGTTAACAAGAACAGTTCACCTAGTCTTGCCTCTGAGAGTCAAGATGTAGAGCAGCATACATCCTCACTTTGGCTGGTGCCTCCCAAATTCATGGTCCTAATCTGTAACCCAATCAACCAATTTGCTTTTGGTGTTGATACATGGATATCCTTTTACACACAACTCCCCTTTTGATCAAGCAGTGTAGAGAAATGTAGAAATAACATTGATGAAGGAATGCAAGAAGCACTAGCAGGCCTGTTAAGCGATAAAAAATGAGAAAGTAAAGTATTAGTTGGTCCTAGCAAAGGAGGAAGTGTGAGGCTGAAAATAACCCTCCCTTGGTTCTATTGGATATAAATGGGGGGGGGGGAGCACAAAGGAAAATCCTTCTGATTTTACGATTATGTTATAATGCTTAACAATAATGCAGCAGAGTTTTAGACCTGGCCTGCCTTGCAAAGACTGACAGTCACTTAAAGAACAGAATTAATCCCCATGGGGGGTGAGTAAGAAAAGGAAATAATGGCAATAATTGAAGAGCCAGCTGGATGTAGTGGTGAAGGTGCTGGCCTAGAAATTAGGAGAGTGAGTTTTTGTCTTCCCTTAGTCGTGAAAGTTGAATGGGTGACTCTGTAGCAGTCCCTCTCAGTTCAACTCACTTCTCAGGGTTGAAATAGAATGAAATAATTTATCTGATCCAATGACCAGCAAAATTTGAAAATACTTCACAAATGGGTAAGATAAAATACTAGCGTAACAAGCAGCTTCTATCATAAAAATGTAGCATACGCTATTATAATTGCATGTTAATTATTGATGTAAGTATCATTCTAAAATATTACAATTTTTGAGCAAAACTGCATCTATATAATCTAAAACAAGATGAGAGGGTCCCCAGAATTTTATTGATAAAATCATTCAGATTCCCTTCAGTATGGTAACTGAAGTAAAATTTGACCATATTTGGATTCTTTTCAAGATTGTTACCTCTGAGGAACTGGATAGGTTATTGTCTATGGTTACCTTGGAAGGTATCCTTGTGCCCTCCACCTCCTTCAGGGACTTATAGAGAGAGTAGTTTTGAAGAGTTCCTATTTTCTTATAGAATTTAATTCATTGAAGGAGATTCTTGTCCATGCAGTCCTTCTGACACTCTCTGGGTTTAGAGCTATTAGACAACTGCCATTGGGTCTCCAAAGTTTTCTTTCTTTAGCCAAGTTTGTTTCTTTGTTTGTCACATTAGTTTTCCCACTCAGAAAAACCCAAATGTGTACCAATTAAAAGCATAAATGGTCAATACTTTAATAAAAACAATAAAAAGGGAAAAGAGAGCCACAAGGCAGAAGTCAATTGGCACAGTAATAGCAAAATCAACTTTTGGGGAAAGAGCCAAGTGGGACTGTACATTCATAACTATTCATAATCTCTAAACCAGCTTAAAATTCAAAGTGGAATTCAAGGGCAGTTCTTAAAGAGGACTACAATCTAGATGAAAGGTACTAAGGCATGAGAGACCATAAGTACAGCCTCCTCATCCAGGAATAGGTAAGATGGTACACAAGCTGGATTTTTGTAAATATATGCTGGCCTTCCTGGCCATAGCTGTTACCTACAGTTAAAAAAAATAACCTAAGTCCAAGAAGACCCCCCAAACCAGTGGTCGCCAACTGGTGGGTTGCAGACTCCTGGTGGTCTATGAGAAAATTTTGATCGTCCGCAGAGAAATGTCTCTCCCAAAGCAATTAATCCAGGCTATGCAGGAACACAAGGCTGTGCTGCCCAGATGGCCCACTCACCCACTGGCCCCTACCCTTTGGCCAAGTGCAAACCTTACCTTGAGTAGAGCCACATGAGCTGGAACTGGAAGACCAATGGCAGGAGAGGGAAATCCACATCGGTGTGGCTTGTTGATATTGGTAGGAAAGTCAGTCCCCTATTCCAGAGCTGCAGTAGTCATAGGATTGGCCTATGGCTCATCCACCTGGGTGCACCGGTCTGCCATGGATGAGCTGCTCCAGGATGACCAAAGGGTCAGTCCTATGACTACTGCAGCTCTGGGACCAACTTTATCACCATTGTCAGCAAGCCACCGATATGGGACCAACTTTCTCACCTATGTCAGCAAGCTACCGTCAGTCAAAATTCATATTAGTGGTCCAAAGGTTTGATGACCCCTGCCCTAAACTGTGTACCAGTTTCATCTTGAATTATACGTGGGCCCATTCAGAACCAAGGAGGGAAAATCTTCAGGACTGAATGGAGTGGTTTGTGAACTTAAAGCCAATCAGTTTTGTCAGTGTTGAGACTGCTTATGCTTCTCCCTGTTTACAGTCTCATTGCCTCCAGATTCTGAGTCATGAATGTGATAGCATCACTTGGCCAATTCCTCACTTGTCTGGATGGTGATTTGGGACCACCTATAGAGTGCTTGATTGAAAAGGGATTATCTATATTTTTATCATTTAAAGTTCAGGCCAAAGCATAGGGCCGAGATACATTGGTTTTCCAAGTGGATGACACATGTTGTGAATTGGATGGGAATACTGTGTCTGTTCTGTGTTGCTAAATTTTTCATCACCATTCAATACTATCAACTGTAGTATTGTCCTAGAGTCCCATCTGCAGCTTTTTGGCACAAATCAAGAGATCAAACTTTATTACATGTCTCTGATCCAAGAGTCATTTAAAACAAACCTACACAGAGAGTATCTGAATTACAATGTAACATGCATGATAAAAAAAGGCCTGTAATAACATACAGTCTGCTATCAGCAATGCACAGATTCTACAGCCTACAAGTATAATTTTTATTAACACTAAGAAGTATCTTGGGATCTTTATTTGCCAAAAGAAATTGCATCTATTATATTTTTTTCCAACCTGGAAATTTGCTAAAAAGAGATGTGTAACGTATTGCAGATGTTTTGGTAGAAACTGCAGTATAGCAGGATGCTTCCATGTTTTACAGGGACAAACCTTTTCACATAAGTGGCTTTGAAAGATTTGCCCTTCAACTCTGCTGAAGGTAAGATATTAAACAACATTACAAAGGCCCTCCAAAGCTTATTGTTGTTTGGCCATTTATAATGGTGATTTAAAATGAAGTCGGTTCTGCCCCAATTGAAACAGAAGTGATATCATATTTTTCTAATTCTAAGTAAAAAATTCTTTGTTTAAGTGCTATCGTTACCTGGTCTTTTTAGCACCTTGAACCTCAAATAATGTAACTTAGTTTTTTCTTGGCATTTTTCAGAAGAAGAATTATCTGATGGGATAAGATGTATCAGACTATGGAGCTGGAAGTCAGTATTATTAGCCATACCTGTATTCAGAGGTGGTATTCAGATGGTTCTGACCAGTTCTGGAGAACCAGTAGTGGAAATTTTGAGTAGTTTGGCGAACTGACAAATCCCACCTCTGACTGGCCCCTCCAACCCCATCTTTTCTCTGCCTCCCATCGAGTCCCAGCTGATTGGCTGGGTATTCTTTGGTTGCCCTGCACAGGAGAATGGAGCTGGAAAGCAGGTTAGTGGGGTGGGAGGGAATGGAGATTTTACAGTAACCTTCCCCTGCCACACCCACCACACCACACCCACCACACCACACCCACAGACCATGTAGTAAAATTTTTTGAATACCACCACTGGCCATATTTCAATTTGTATAAACTCTGCCTCCAAACAAAGAGCAGCATTAGGCACAGATAACTTACCTGGAAAGCCAATTCAAACTTTTTTCTAATTCTTTGTAGTTAACATTTGAAAATTACTGTGCTCCATAGAGGAGCTCACCTTGGCTTCAAAAAGTTTCAAAGTAATGGGTATATATTGGACTCCTCTGAGGAAAAAAAAAAAAATTATTGCTGAACTCTGAGCTTTCAAAGCAACCTAAGAGAAATGAGTACATTGCTTTCCTAACTGATGTAGCAGAAACCCCGGTATATATAAAAAAGTACTGATTCAATTACTGTATGTGTCCTCTGTAGTTATTTGCAAAATGCATGAACTTTATTTTTTCATAATTAATTTATAATTAGTTTTCCCTATGTTCCTATCTTGCCCAAGATGTGCAGATGAGCCATGGGTAGATTATGGCGGGATAAAAATCAAATACATACATGATTTACAAAATCCCCAGTGCTGTTTTACTTTCAAAAATCTGCTGTCTGAATTCCACTAACATGTCACAGGAAGGGCAACTTCTCAAGTTTATGTGATGCAAACCAACCATTTATTTCAGTGTATTAACAATAGCTGAAGACATTTTATGCTATCATGGGAAACAGTATAGGAGAAAAACCCTAACGGAATACCATATTTCAATTCAATACACTCAAATTATTTTATATTCATGGTCTTCGCAAAGAAGCATTTTCAAATAGATATGTCCACAAGAAGAAAGGTTTGCTGCAGAGCACAGGGGAGAGGGATATGATTTCTTCCCCAGAGCTGACAACTAGGAAAGCAATATATTCTCCATCACAATAATAGGTGTGAGCTTGGGTTATATTGGACAATAATGAGAGTAGTCAGAAGGTATGGGAAAGAAGTGAAGGAGCTGCAGAAGGTTTCATTCACGTTCAATAATCTGGATGGGATTGGTAGCTGCTGTTTGATCATCCATCTTCAGTTTAAAATTTCACATTTCAAAAAAGAGGTTGAGAGGAAAGGAGTTCTGAAGAATGACGGGTAAGAAGGCCAGTAACCTTCTTGGAGCAATGAAATATAATGTTTCCACAATAGAAACAGAACATCCTTGACTGAACATTAACTCACTATCTTGCTAAACATGAGTAAACATGAGTAAACATGATTCATGCCACACTGAAGACCTTGGCAAAAATTCAACAGTCCCTTTATTAGACATCACATTACAAATGTAAATGGGTGTGACTAGTGGATTACTTCAATTCTGAAGAGGAGGACAGGAAGAGTATTGAGAGGAAAAATAAATGTGGCACCAGTTGCTTGGCAACTACAGGACATGTCTTTTACAAATGGTTGAGGAGCATCACTATTGTGGCAGGTGTACGTAACCTCTTCCTCATTGTTGGATTCTTTCCAAGTTGAAGAAAACTTCAAAAAGGGGTCAGGAAGAAACAGAGATGATCATCACAATAACAATGTAGGTATTTTATTTTTTTGCTGATCAAGTCTAATAGAAAGACTTGTAGTGTTAACTGGGAACAGATTAACTTTAACTGTAATTGTCTGAACCAAAAGTTTATTTTTGGAAAGTTAGAAAAAGCAAAAATTTCAGTCCCGGGCTTACTCTAATTTACAATGTATACATAGATCCTTTCTCCAATCAGCAAAAACCTGCATGCTTAGTGATGTTAGTCAGGAATTGCAATTCATCATTGTTTTTCTTCCCAATTACCATTCAGTCTGATGAATAGATTTGCTTTACATTTAAAAAAAAGATGAGCTGACCAGAATTTCCTTTAATTCTGTACACTATAACCTGCAATCTGCAACCTCCCAATTAAAGGCTAGGTCCCACTGGCCAGCGGATGCAAAACATATGCATAAAGGACACAGAGGATGAGCAAATTTTCGGGGGTGGCTCCATCCGTTATCATCCACTCCAAAAAGTGGCAAAAATTTGCATAAACAGAATGGAAAAGAACGGAAAAGAATGGACGTGGGTAGTATGTAGTGGGGATGTTAAACAGATGTTCATAGGAAGCCTAGAGGATGTATATCGGATGCCAACTGTTCACTGCTCATCCTTTCTATTTCCATGCTACTAACGCTGTGTAGACGTTCCGTGTACCTTTTCTTTCCTCCCTCTTTCCGTTTTCAGCTGCAGCGGATGTGAGTTGCAGGGATGCCCAGAAGATGCAGAGAGGATACAGCGGACGTTTAACGGATGATAAACGGACATAGAACGTTTGTTGCTTGGATGTCACGGATTTACATCGTACACAGAGGAAAGTTCATCCATTCACAAAGTTTTGTGCAGCTCAAAACTTCTTGAGCAGATGAAATCTCAGTGGACGGATGCTTGAGGGATAGAGCATATGAAACAGGTATGCAGTGAGTACACAACGGATGCATAGTGTTTTCCAACAGATGGCAAGCTTTTTTTAATGTTTTACATCCTCTTTGCATCCCTTGGTGCAGTGTGACATGGGCTCTAGTCCCAAGGAAACCCACTAGGGGAAAACTCCTCTCCTCAGCCTCCCAAGGAACTTTTTGTTTAGGTGGTGCTGATACTACTAAGGATAAGCTTTGTGGTTGATAAACTGTGGAGAATTTTTTTCCTGTAGAACTTCAGAGAGAAGAAATCCTGCTAATTTATTAGGCTCTTGCAGCAAAAAAGCACTCATTCTCACAGTGCTAACATTAACAACAACAACAAAAAAGACTTTTCTCTCAAGTTATGACAGAAGTGAAGTTCTACTGAAGTCCATTCAAAGAGAAACTTCTATGGCAAGTCCATTCTCAACAAAATTGCAACTTAGTTTTTCAAAGCAACTTTGCCAAATGTAATAGAGGTAGTGGTGATATGATGATTACTTCATTTTTTTTCCAACAAGATCTTGTCTCTTTTCTCAAGAACTTTTGTTCTTTCCATGCCTCAGTCCTCAATGAATGTAAGATTGTACCCAACAATCTTCTAATTGTAGACTAACATTTTTAAGTTCAGCATCACGTAGGTATATTTAATGGCAGAATTCTATTCAATTATCATCTTGTCACTGCAGCAATGAATGAAGGAACTGCTGAAGAGGAGTTGAAGTGACAGGAAAGGAAAGTAAGAGATCCTTTTTTAAGGAATATGATGTGAGTTCAGTTATGACTAATTCATGAAAATGTGGTCCCACAACTTGTTAACAAAGGCATAGTTTACTCAGCTAAATTTTCTGTACTGAGTTACTACAATTTAATAAATTAAAATGTTGTTGGCTATGTTATGATTAACTGTGTCAGAGGAACTCAGTAGAGCTAGATTCCTGGAGAATTATACAGTATTCCAAAACTCATACTTCATAAAACAAATTATTTAACATTGGGAAAGAATACAGTTGTGGAAATTGTACATTAACAATATATAAGAAAGCTCCAGCTTTTTCAGTAACAAAATCAACACAATTATCATTTGAATCAGCAAGAGATAATCCTGGTTACAATTGCTTCATAACAAACTATGTATCATGACTTCACTGATGCCATTTTTAATTTTCAACAAACTGAATGTCTTGATACCATCTGTACAATCATCTCAAGGTTTGCCTGCAATCATCCCTAAATCACTGTCATAATAGTTATAAATAAAATACTGTAGTTCATGGATTCAACACAGAACAACAAAAAAGCATACAGATATTTTTGCATGGAGGTAAAACAGAGAATTAGAAAGGAAAAAAGAAATCCATCATGCCTTTAGCAAAAATTAACACCCACCATTACCAACTACATTTAATAGAAGTGCTATGATGCAAACAATAAAAACAAGAACAATTTTCAATAAACAATACTGCATGAACAACTCTAGATGATTCAGCCTGCATACCATTGAATACAGCAAGAACAAACTGAATATTAATCTTTATTTATCTATATCTTAGGCAAAGTCTCACATCTATACTCTCTAAACGCAGCTATTAAAAGCAAAATTTTATTGATTCACCAGTACTCAATATCTATTCATACTTTTAAGTTATATAGACCTCTGTCCTGAAAAGGAATAAACAAAACATACAAAAATAAAAGTTGCAGATGATATTCTACCAAAAATAGCTTTCACCATCCCTATGAATCCAATTCAGACTGGTTCTCAAGACTTCTCAAGATTCAAAACACCTGTATAAAGGACAACTGCAGATACACGGCAGAAAAATTCAGAAGAAGGCATCAAACATACTTTTAAAATGTGTATAGAAAAGTACAACAAAATTGATATATAAAATTTAATTGATAATAAGAATACAATATTTTCAATTTAAAGTGATAACATGTAAAGAAGAACCATTGAGGTAGTTAGGGGCATGCAGGCCCCTAACTACCTTAATTCCAACTACTGCTGGCCTTAAATTCAAGCTACTCAATGCAAGAAGCCTTGTGAATAAAATACCTGAATTTCCTAAATATGGCTAAATTCAACATCATATTTGTCTGTGAAACATGGCTCAACGCATGTCTCCCTGACTCCATAACCACAGTAAGAAACTATCATGTTTACTGATCAGATCATGAAATTCATAGAGGAGGTGGTGTTGCTATCTTCTATAAAAAGTCCTTACACCTAAAAATCATCCAAGTTACCCAGGAGCTTGCTATTCCTGAGACCATCGTCTGTGAACCGTCCTTAAATATCACATTTCATTTCTTACTATTTACAGAGGCCCTCATTATGACATCAAACATGTAAGCAAGTTAAATTCACTACTAATATGGGCAACATCCTGCCCACACCCTTTTATCTTTCTTGATGACTTCAATCTACCTCATATGAACTGGACCCTTAATGAATATACAGCTGAACCCACACATGCAGCCTTCTACAATGCAGTAACAAATCTGCAACTAGAACAACTAGTAACCAACAACACTGGACTTAACAACTACCTCAATCTCATCTTCTGCAATAGTGTGAATTCAATTTATGGAATATAAATTAAAGAACCCTTTTCCAACAGTGACCACAACATGATTGACTTTCATCTCAACATACGCCCACACAAAAATAATCACAATGACGTAATCCCCCATTATAACTTCAAAAAAGGCAACTATGATCTTATAGACAGCAATCTCTCATCTCTTGATTGGCAAATTCTATTCACTGGATGCAATACTGTTGAAGACCATGACAACATATTTTTACTTGAAATCAAAAGAGTCATCAACCTATATGTAGCAACAACAACTCCCAAAACAACAACAACAACAACAAAACTGATTACCCGTAACAATAAGGAAATTTCAATCCAAAAAGAAATCACTCTGGTGGAAAAACAAATCTGGTCATGTTGCTAATTTTAAAAGCTGATACAAAAAGTTATGCCACCAGATAAAGACTGAATGCACTAATTATCACATTAAACAGGAGGAAAATCTTCTACGCACCAATTCCACCTGCAATTTTTAAAATTTTGTACACAACAAACTAAAAGACTCAAAGTCCATCCCACCCCGATAAGACCTAATGGTAAAGACTGCAACAACGACACCATTAAAGCCAACCTCTTTAGCACATTCTTTGGCTCAGTATTTGTAATCATGTCCAATATTTCCTAATCAAACCACAGAAAACGACAATCATCTAATACATATCGATTTTACAGAAGACAATGTTAAAAAAGCACTACACAATTTAAAACCATCTCCGTCTATTGGACCAGACGGAATATGTGCCTACCTCTTAAAAAAGTTATACACTGCCATAGCAGAACCTCCAAGCATAATCTTTGGAAAATCTTTCAGGACCAGCTCCTTGCCGAAACTATCGTCACAAGCCACAGTCATCCCCATCTTCAAAAAGGGAGACCCCAGCCTTGTTGAAAATTACAGACCAATCTCCTTATGCTGCATCACCTGTAAAATCATGGAATCAATTATTAACCAATCGATTATCCTCCACTTAGAGACAAACAACCTACAATTTGGTTTCAGAAAAAAACTATCCTGTAATCTGCAACTCTTACACTGCAAAAACATATAGACTACACAACTCGATCAGGGCCAAACAACAGATGCACTCCACATAGACTTCTGTAAAGCCTTTGATTCAGTGGTACACAACAAACTACTCCTAAAACTAAAATCTTATGGTATCTCTGGACACCTGCATAACTGGATAGAAGCATTCCAAACAGACAACAAATGGTCAAAATTGGGAGCGTCCCATCAAATTCTGTACCTGTCAACAGTGGTGTCCCCCAAGGCAGTGTTCTAGGACCAACTCTCTTCATACTCTACATAAATGACCTCTGTGTTCATATAAAGATCAACTACGTTCTCTTCGCTGATGATGTAAAGTTGTTCAGTATGACAGACAATACTGCTACCCTTCAAAAAGATGTTGATTATGTATCAGAATGGTCAAACAAATGGCAATGTCAAATCTCAACAAATAAATGCTCTGTCTTACATATTGGCAAAAAAAATCAGAAAATAAAATACAAGCTGAATAGTCAAGACCTTGTTGATAATCCAAACTCTATCAAGGATCTTGGAGTACTCAACTCTAATGTTCTAAGTGCTAGAGCCCACTGTAGCTACATAGTTAAAAAAGAATTGAGACTTGTTAACCTAATCCTGCAATTTTTCTCTGGTGATATCACACCTCTAACTAAAGCATACAAAACATTTGCTAGACCAATACTTGAATACAGCTCATCAATCTGGAACCCACATTATATATCTGATATCAACACAGTTGAGAAAGTCCAGAAATATTTTACAAGAAGAATTATCCACTCCTCTCCTTGTTGCAGAATACCTTATGCCACCAGACTTGAAATTCTAGACCGAGAAAACCTTGAATTACGCCGTTGTCAGGCGGTGCTCCACTCAAAATCCAAGAAAGAAATACTTAGACTCTTTCAATTAGAGAAAAGATATCTTTTACTGAAAGTGAAGTGGTAGCAACCAAAGAATTCTGAATCTGAGAAATTAAGCGCGTAAATCACATATAAAAAGTGATGGAAATGTTCCCACCCCCAATAATTCAGATGAAACTTCCAATTAGAAATTGTGAATATGATCATGTGGGCATCTTCAGGTGATGATGAGGCCTCTGTCCATTGACCTTGGCATACTTTGATAACGGGTTGCAGTTGCACAGAGAAAAGAAAGCTAAGCGAGAAATAGAAACCTAACTCTGATGCATGCTCCCCCCCCATTTACACAACAGAAAAATGTAACACCTCCAGCTCACTTCCCAGACTCCTCCCCTCTTCCCCCCCCCATTTCTTATGACAGCCAAAAGATGCAAGGCAATAGTAGAAGATCTTGAAGGCTGACATTTGGCCCTCCTAGAAAAAGGAAAACCGTCAGTCCAGGACATTGTCTTCCAAGTCAAAATCATCCTCCTCAGAGGTAACCGGGGTGTCTGACTCTTCTCCCGCGGGAGGGACAACCTCTGCCATCTTTTTCAACTTTAGTGCCACTTCGCGAGGCTTCGCTGGGGATTTTTCAGGTTTCTTCCCTTCTTTTTATGCCCTCTTTGGTTCCAGCTTGACTTTGCAGTTCACAGCCCACATATCTTATGTTAGGGATAACATTGTTCACCCTAACTGGTTTAGGTGAAATCATAACTATGAATCATAGTTAGTGTATGCAGCTTTAACTGTAAAATAGCAACTGTGGGTGTGGTTATGAAAACCATATAAAAGTAGCAAGGCTACAGCTTGCTCTCTCTCTCTCTGGCTTTGATGATCCCTGATTACTGCTTGGAAGCAAGACTGCATTGCTCGAACGGGAGAGACAACAACGGACTGATTTATGTGAACTGACAATAGGATATTCTACATGGACTTTGCTAACTGAATATCCCTGAATGGACTGACTACATGGTAAATGAATATTGGACTGTTTTTGACTATGCTATAAACTTATACTGGAATAAAATATATTCTTGATAGCACAAGCGTATCTGTTATTTTTACTGTATGTTAATAAACATACAAGCTTAGATCACTCATTTATCTGTGTGCCTATCTGACTAACGCTGCACATTCTGTTTAGCTTGTCTACCTAACCCTGGTTGGGGAACCCAGGCTTAACATCTTCCTTCCCGCATCGAAAACAGGCAGAGGGGTTGGGTCTTGCCGCCACTCCTCCCTTCTGAGGTTTGGGGACCTCTTGAGGACATGGTGGGGAAGGCTTGCTCCACTCAGAACCTCCCCACCATCTGCTTCGGGTTAAATCAATTTCCACTTCTTCTGCCAGCAAGTACCACATCTGCAAGTCATTTGGGTCTCTTTTAGCAATGCATCTCTGGGACACCTCTTCATTTAAACCATCTTTAAACACTTCTATCAGGGCTTCCTGGGACCAGCCTCGGATATGACCAGTTAACTGTCTAAATTCTTGGGTGTAGTCAGCCACTGACCTCCGCCCCTGATTTATGGTCTTCATCTGATCCGGGCCTTGCGCTCTGCCAATGGGTCCTCAAATCTAGCTCGCAGTGCAGGTTATAATTCATCAACTGGGGAGCATTATCATTATGCAGGGTCACCATCCACTCTGCAGCTGTTCCCTCCAGAGCCCTGGTAACACATCTCACTTTGGCTGCCTCTGAGGGAAAATCCTCCCGTATTCTTCCATATAGCTCCAAACTTGGTCAAAGAAAAATCCCAAGGTTTTTGGTTTTTCCCCGTATTTTACTTCTAACGGAGGCAGCCTAGGAGCTCTACACCTTCTAGGAATTACACCTCCCACTGAGGGGCCCCGGGCCTGCTGCTGGATCGGGTTGATTTATGGGAGAGGGGGCTGCTCTGCTTCTTCTAGCTGTGGCTACTTCCCCTTTCCCTTCATACCTTTATGCAGCTTGGAGTTGTTCAAAGGCTTCATCAAGGAGTCTCCTGGCTTGATCCAGTGAGAGTTCTCTCTTTTCCCTCTCTTGCCATGGCTCCTCTTTTCCACGCCGGTGGGTGGTGGTGATCCCGGGGGGGGGGGCATCCTTCTCCGGATCTTTCCAGCCAACCCCCACTGACCATCTGGGCTTCACAGCCGGATCCTCTTCCAGATTTAGCTCTGCTAACGATTGGGCTTCCTGTACCAGCAAAGAATCTTGCCCTCCAATGGTTTCCAGATCTTCCTGGTCACTAGTTGAAGATGACATGATGTTCAGGCCCCCTCAGAAGAAAATTGGGTGTTTTCTCCGGGTGGGCTGGTAGAGTGAGATTCAGAATAATGTCAGGCGGTGCTCATTCAAAATCCAAGAAAGAAATACTTCGACTCTTTAAGTTAGAGAAAAGACATCTTTTACTGAAAGTGAAGTGGTAGCAACCAAAGAATTCTAAATCTGAGAAATTAAGTGCGTAAATCACATATACAAAGTGATGGAAATGTTCCCACCCCCAATAGTTCAGATGACACTTCCAATTAGAAATTGTGAATAGGATCATGTGGGCATCTTCAGGTGATGATGAGGCCTCTGTCCCTTGACCTTGGCATACTTTGATAATGGGTTGCAGTTGCACAGAGAAAAGAAAGCTAAGCGAGAAATAGAAACCTAACTCTGATATATGCTCCCCCCCTCATTTGCACAACAGAAAAATGTAACACCTCCAGCTCACTTCCCAAACTCATCACCTCCCCCCCCCCCGTTTCTTATGACAGCCGAAAGATGCAAGGCAATAGTAGAAGATCTTGAAGGCTGACAGCTGTCTTCACTCTGATCTAAGTATGGCATATAAAATCATACATTGCAATGTCCTACCTGTCAATGAATACTTCAGCTTCAACCATAAAAACACAAGAGCACACAATAGATACAAACTCAAGGTTAACCACACCAAACTTGCTTGCAGAAAATATGCCTTCAGCAACAGAGTGGTCAATGTCATACTCCACCTGACTCTGTGGTTTCTTCCCCAAACCCCAAAAACTTTAACCTTGGACTGTCTACTGTTGACCTCACCCCTTCCCTAAGGGGGCATGCATAAGCACACCAATGTGCCTACCGTCCCTGTCCTATTGTTTCTTTTATTTTTCTTATATGTATCCATTTCATGTATTCATAACTATGGATATGCACTGCTCAAAAAAATAAAGGGAACACTGAAACAATACAATGTAACTCCAAGTCAATCACACTTCTGTGAAATCAAACTGTCCACTTAGGGAGCAACACTGATTGACAATCAACTTCACATGCTGTTGTGCAAATGGAATAGACAACAGGTGGAAAGCATAGGCAGTTAGCAAGACATCTCCAAGACAGGAATGGTTCTGCAGGTGGTGACCACAGACCACTTCTCAGTTCCTATGCTTTCTGGCTGATGGTTTGGTCACTTTTGAATGCTGGTGGTGCTTTCACTCTTGTGGTAGCATGAGACGGATTCTACAACTCACACAAGTGGCTCAGGTAGTGCAGCTCATCCAGGATGGCACATCAATGCGAGCTGTGGCAAGAAGGTTTGCTATGTCTGTCAGCATTGTGTCTAGAGCATGGAGGAGACAGACCAGTACATCAGGAGACATGGAAGAGGCTGTAGGAAGGCAACAACCCAGCATTAGGACCAATGCCTCCACCTTTGTGCAAAGAGGGACAGGAGGAGCACTGCCAGAGCCCTGCAAAATGACCTCCAGTGGGCCACAAATGTGCATGTGGCTGCTCAAATGGTCAGAAACAGACTCCATGAGGGTGGTATGAGGGCCCGATGTCCACAGGTGGGGGTTGTGCTTACAGCCCAACACCGTGCAGGACGTTTGGCATTTGCCAGAGAATACCAAGATTGGCAAATTTGCCACTGGCACCCTGTGCTCTTCACAGATGAAAGCAGGTTCACACTGAGCACACGTGATAGACATGACAGGGTCTGGAGACGTCGTGGAGAACGTTCTGCTGCCTGCAACATCCTCCAGCATGACTGGTTTGGCAGTGGTTCAGTAATGGTGTGGGGTGGCATTTCTTTAGGGGGCCGCACAGCCCTCCATGTGCTCGCCAGAGGTAGCCTGACTGCCATTAGGTACCGAGATGAGATCCTCAGACCCCTTGTAAGACCATATGCTGGTGTAGTTGGCCTTGGGTTCCTCCTAATGCAAGACAACGCTAGACCTCATGTGGCTGGAGTGTGTCAGCAGTTCCTGCAAGATGAAGGCATTGATGCTATGGATTGGCCCGCCCGTTCCCCAAACCTGAATCCAATTGAGCACATCTGGGACATCATGTCTCGCTCCATCCACCAATGCCACATTGCACCACAAACTGTCCAGGAGTTGGGGGGATGCTTTAGTCCAGGTGTAGGAGGAGATCCCTCAGGAGACCATCCACCACCTCATCAGGAGCAGGCCCAGGCGTTGTAGGGAGGTCATGCAGGCACGTGGAGGCCACATACACCGCTGAGCCTCATTTTGACTTGTTTTAAGGACATTACATCAAAGTTGGATCAGCCTGTACTGTTTTTTTCCACTTTACTTTTGAGTGTAACTCCAAATCCAGATCTCCATGGGTTGCTAAATTTGATTTCCATTGATAATTTTTGTGTGATTTTGTTGTCAGCACATTCAACTATGTAATGAACAAAGTATTTAATAAAAATATTTCATTCATTCAGATTTAGGATGTCTTATTTTTGTGTTCCCTTTATTTTTTTGAGCAGTGTACTGATACCTATTATCTTGTAAGCGATTGACAAATCAAAAAAAAATAAGAAAATAAATATATATATATTGTTTGCATAACAGCCAAACCAAATTCATGACCTGCTCCCATTTTTTTGACCACTAAAGCTGTAATTTCATGAAGTCACATGAAAATTAAGAAATGACATGGTGAGACTTGAGAGTGTCATTTTTGTCCTCCAAGAAACTTCAAATTCTCACACATTTGAAAGAAAAATTTATTCTCTTCTGCTGTTTAAATATGAGGAGAGGCAAAAGAGTCTTATCCTGTTACATACAGATTCTGTTCAAGAGAAATTGGGAGAAGAATTCCACATTTGAAACAAAGATGTGAAAAAATGTGTTTTGGCAATATTGGGAACATTGCTATTGTCATATGTCCAATGCATTCAGGCAGATTCGATCTTTTAGTTTCTGCTATTTATTTATTTTTATTTATTGATTTATTAGATTTGTATTGCTGCCTATTTGCCGTGGTGACTCAAAGCGGCTTACAACATATAAAACCACAATTTAAAATATTACAATTTATAAAATCAAATACATTAATATGGTAAAATCACCCCCACCTCCCCGCCAGAGATAGCAAAATACATGACCCATTTAATGGGCTCCATCCCACTCTGGGTTCCCCAGGCCTGCTGGCAGAACCAGGTCTTCAGCACCTTCTGGAAGAGTATTGGAGTGGGGGCCGTTCTTATCTCTGGAAGAATGATGTTCCATAGAGAAGGCCCTTCTTCTGGGTCTCCCCAGTTGTATCTCCCTCAAGGATGGGACTTGCAACATTCCCTGCCTCCCCGTTTTGATGGGTCGGGTAGATGTAACCAGCAAGAGACAGTCCCTCAGATAAAGCTCTTGTATTAGGTTTCAGTAAAAATATTTTAGATGAGTGCAAATGCTAGATTAGTAGCATGAGTAGAATTTACAAGTCAGGTTTGAACTAGACACAATGTACAGCCAGGATCCCTTCAGCTAGAGTTCTTGGCTTCTTGCTGCATAAACATTTGACTTCATGCTTCTTCTTCTTTTACCTACCCTATGATCTCATCTTGGAATGCTTCTGCATAATGAATAATCCAGGGAAATTCCATTTGCTATAACTTTTAATCAAAATTCACCAGTACATGGAAAAGTGTACCAAGGGGAAAGTGTCTGTCACCTTGCCTGTTTGGTGCTCTCTTATCTCTTAACAAAAACATGTGTAAAACTCTCAACAGTAGTCTTGAAGGCGGGAACTCTTTTTCCTGATTGTTTCTTGCCCAAGGCATCCTGCAAAACAGCTCCCACTGGTATAAAGGGTCATCTGCCTAAAAGAGCTCATACACAACTCTTGCAGTTTTTCCACCAGAGATGCTTAGCAACCATTCACACATCATCTAAAGAATTACAAGGAAGTGGTATATAACACATTGTTTGTAACAAATAGTTTCATTCCTCTCACCAAACAATAGTTCCAGGACCATTTGGGAAGAGTCAAGTCAGCCAATAAAACAAATATATTAGCCAATGTAAATATGAGGCAAGACAAGCATTAAAGGAAAGTGTGACATTTTTTTTCAGGAAAAGGTGCAAGATATTCAGTGAATTCTTGGAAAGTTATGCTTTAAGGTATTGTACAAGATTTAGTTTCCCATTAAAGCATTACATCATGAGTAGGAAATATTTTATCAGCAAGTAGCACCATCGGCCACCAAATTTTCTCCCCAGAATGTGTTTATATTCTTCTAACTAAACTAAATCATCTATGTGTACCTGATCATACATGAAAATGGATCATAAGCTTCCTAACAGACCGAAAGCAGCTGGTAAAGCTAGGCAAAATCACATCAGATACCTGTACAATTAGCACAGGAGCCCCCCAGGACTGTGTGCTCTCTCCACTTCTCTGTATATATCAATGATTGCATATCAAAAGATCCCTCTGTTAAAGTACCAAGTTTGCAGGCCATACAACAGTGATTAGTCTCATTCAAGATGACAATTCTGCATACAGATGCTAAGTTTAACAACTAGCCCCGATGGTGCAACCAGAACATCTTCAACTAAACACACTCAAAACTATAGAAATGGTGGTAGATTTTAGGAGAAATCCTCCTATACTACTGTTGTCTAGTATTGCCTCATGCAATACTAGACAACATAGTATCAACAGTAGAGACCTTCAAGTTTCTAGGTTCTATCATATCTCAAGAATTAAACTTAACATCAAAAATGTCATCAAAAAAACACAAAAAAGAATTTTCTTTCTGCGCCAACTCAGAAATCTCAAACTGTCCAAGGAGTTGCTAATTCAGTTCTACAGAGGAATTACTGAGTCTGTCATCTGCATCTCTATAACTGTCTGGTTTGGCTCTGCAATCAAACAAGACAGACACAGACTTCAATGGATAATTAGAATTGCAGAAAAAAGAATTACTACCAACTTGCCATCCATTGAGGACCTGTATACGACACAAGTCAAAAAGATGGCTGTGAAAATATCTACAGACCCATCACATCCTGGACATAAATGGTTTCAATTTCTCCCCTCAAAACGACACTATAGGGCACTGCATACCAGAATAACTAGACACAAGAAGAGTTTCGTTAGGAATGATAGTCACCTAACAGTTGGGTTGGAAAAATATAAACCAGGATAGTTATTTAATACTGTAACTTTAAGAGAATGCTGTAAGTGTGATTGGCTGAAGTTCTTCCAACAGCCATAAGATGGAGCCAGAAACCTGGTTTCTTTCTCCTTGCATTTCCTGTTTTGCCATGTTGCCTGATTGTCGTTCTACTTGGATTGCTATGAGTTTTGCAACTGTTAGCAAACTCTGTTTTCTGAACTTTGTTTATGATACTTGATTTCATTTTTGGATTATCCCTGGACTGATACTAACTGCTTTAACCATGTATGATTTGGACTGTTTGTTAGACTTTGTTTACTCAATTAGTGGAAGTAAAACCTACATTTTACTGTTCAGTGTATCTGTATGCTGGTTGTGTGTTATTCAACATCACTCTCACGACGTTTCCCTGAGTGCACTCATTCTCCTAAACGTGGAATACCTCAACACGTTTTTCCCTCAAATGCCATCACTCTGCTAAACAACTAATTCCCTCAACACTGTCAAATTACTTACTAGACTGTATTACTATCATTCTTCTCATCCTTCCTAGTACCTATCCCCACCCACTTATAACTATAACCATGTTGCTTGTATCTTTACAATTTATATTATTTTATTTGTTTTCTAGTATGATTTGATTGCTTATTAGTGACTATCACTAAATGTTGTATCTTATGCATGTATTTTATTCTTGATGAATGTATTTTACTTTTTCTTTATGTACACTGAAAGCTTTTGCACCAAAGACAAATTGTGTGTCCAATCACACTTGGCCAATAAAGAATTCTATTCTATTCTATTCTATTCTATTCTATTCTATTCATTCTATTTTATATGGACAGATTCTAATACAGATTAAAATAGCTATTCTCAGAAGATTCCACTTTTAGAGAGAAGTATATAATAGACAAAGCTCTCCTCTGGCTGCAATGCGTACTGGATACACATTAGGCACCTTTGAAACAGAAAAGGAAAATAGCTTCAATTGAAACTTCATACATTATTTGAAGCTGAGAACACTTAAGAAGAAGAATCCACAACTGTACCTTTAACAGACTCTATCTCCTTACCCTTGAAACCTTTAAATGTATTTAAATTTTTAAACATATTTGCACTGCCCCATTATGGACTGGGACAATAAAAGTTTGTAATATTAAGTATAAATCAATGACCATTATCCTAGTATGGTTCTTCAGACTTTCCAAAACAACCAATGATACAGGTAACCCAGAACGCCTTGAACGCACTGAGAGAATGTTTAATTTGAGATCTTTCTTTCTTTCTTTCTTTCTTTCTTTCTTTCTTTCTTTCTTTCTTTCTTTCTTTCTTTCCTCCCTCCCTCCCTCCCTCCCTCCCTCCCTCCCTCCCTCCCTCCCCTCTCTCACACACACATTGAAGGTACAGTAGAAAAAATTACATAGTTTGGGGCACTTAGAAATTTGCAAGTCCAGCTACTACATGATAGTAAAATTTAATTTGGAAAATGTTAAGATATAACATTTCTATCTTATGTTATGGACATTACCATGTATTGTTTCTCCATAAATACCAATTTAAAGAGTACTTCTTGTCTCAACAGGGAGACTAAGAAACAACTCAGAGGTGCGATATAGCCAGTGGAGCTATAATCAACTATATTTAAGTGAAACTGGGAACTTTCAATTCAAAAAATGTAACAACTGGTGAAACTCTTTCCTTTGCATTGCCTGAGAGTGTCTTTTATTTGATAATTTAACTTCTATCAAGTTCATACCTGAAGGTGAAATTGAACCTGGGATTCCTCAATCATAGTACAACATTATCTCCCATGCATTAGTCAGGATCTCACAAAATCCAAAACATTTGCTATTTATTTATCTTTATTCACTTATTATTTATATGCTACCTACTTAAGAGCTTTAATAACTTACAGTGGGCATAAATTAAAATGTAAAGTCTCCAGACTAGAAACAGAGACTGAGTTCTAGTGCTGGCTTGGTTAATGAAAGTTGGATGGGCCAGTCCCTCTCACTCAGCCCACCCCACATCATGGGGTTATTGTTATGGAGAAAATAGGAGGAGAGAGTATTAGACATGTTTGCCACCTTGAGTTATTGCATTAAAAGTAATAAAGGTGGGGAAAATAAATAAATAATAAAACCTCAGAATCATGTCTTCTGTAAGGATAACAGGGTGGGATCTAATCTGGTCTTTGGGAACAAGCTACTTTAAATTCAAAATAGTTCACAATAGCAAGTTATTTTCTGATTCCCCAATTTGGATCTTGACTGCTTTTCCAGAGGTGGGCACAAAACCAAGTTTCAAGGCCTTAAACAAAGCCAGCAGGCTTCAGACCAGTGTGATCTCTGGAAGGATGATGTTTCAAAGGGTGGATACCTTTGCTGAAAAAGCTCTATTTCTGGGCCCTGCCAGACATTTATTAGCAAAACATCTCCTGCCAGATTGGGTAAGATGGTTTGGAACAACCATCTTTAAAGGTTGAAACGATAGTCCCATAGGTAATCCAATCCCAAACCATGAAGGGCTGGAAGAATGAGAAGCAAATGCAGATTTCACAGCCATGGTGTCACAAGTGCTGAATAACTGATGGTATTAACTGCCCATCCACTAGTCCAGCCGAGAGCCCACAAGCAGGAAAGAGAAACCAACCAACAGAGCTTAGATTGGGTTGAGATAATCAATCACCACCACATGTGGATGCCTGAGCCAAACTTTCTAATTGGCTCTATTTTTAGTAACTCAAAACTCCATCCCATCTTGACAAAAGGGAAACATGCCAGTGCAATGAACTGATGACAATGCAATTGGCTGCTTCACTGGTGAGTGTATGCAACTTACTCATTTTCACAGCACACATTTTGAGGATTCCTGAGCCAAAGCAAACCCAATCTTTTACATCACTGCTTCTCACATCCTAATGTCTCATTGTGATGTACCATTTCCCAGTCTGTCATTGCAAAGCAGGGCTGATCTTTACAAATATGGATCACACAGAATCTGTTCCAGATATTTTCATCTCCAAAAATCAGTTGAAATGATCATACTCTAAGCACCGTTTAGAGACAGAAAACTGTCAGATCCATGTATCTGTCATTTCTTCAGTGGAAGAAGAAAAGGGGGTGGGGGGAGACTGATAAAGAAATCCTTTCTTGGTGTAACCTGAATATATTTAATCTTATATTGAATTTGTATAACCTACTCATGATACAATGGAGGGAGGAAACCCAGTTGGCCGGAACCTATCACCTCTGAGAGGGGCAGCCAGGAAATGAGAAGACCATAAAAATTCCACAGTGAGATGTGTCCTGGGAACCTCTGGAAAAGTTTGTTCTGAAAAAGGGGTGGGGAAAATAGGTATGTCCTGGGAAACTGTGAAAAAGATTGTTTCTACAAAAGGGGTGGGGGGATTAACATACTGGCTTTTGTTTCATGAAATACACATCGAGATAAGGGGAGGGGTTCTAAACTCCCTTATCCATCCCTGCATGCCTGAGAGACCTTAGACACTGCTTTGAACTCCGACATGAATTGTCTCATCTCAGTAAAGGATTCCTTTTGATACATTTGGGTTTCAGAAGTTCATTCTTGTTAATTGAATGGGAAAAAGTTATGTAGTCTGACATAAATATTCTTATGGTTGAATCAAGACACTGGTCCATCAATTTTACATTGTCTGACTCTACTCTCAGGGATTCAGATAGGTATATATATATGGAAATCCCAAAAATTGACCTTAGGACTTTCTGCCAAATATTTGCACAATGATTGATTCATGGTTCTTCCAGGGAAAATTATGCAAGTTATTTTCAGCCTAAAACTGCAGTAGGCTTATAAGCATTTTAAAAAGAATTAAACAGAGCCAGGACAAGAACAAAATTCAAATTATCCTTACTTTATAAGGATACAATTTAATTTGCATTTAATTAAATCAAGTAAATAATATAATTAAAGAAAAGATGGAAAGCTATTTTATACCAACTGAGACATTAGTCTAGCTAATTTATAATATTCTATATTAAGGGACATCAAGATTTATTTGGTCAGAAATATGTACATCTTTTCAACTTTTTTGAAAACTTATGTTTTGATCATGACTCAAACTAGATGAATTTTGCAGGAAAAGTAGCATTTTCTTAGGGAATGAAGACCATCAAATATACAAATCAGTCCAGAAAGTCTTGTTATGAGTCTTAAATAAGAAAAAAGAAAAAAACACAGAAATAAATGTCAGGATCCTTTTTAAATTTCTTACAAATATAGCTGAACTTTGCAGGTGAAACTGGCCCCTCTGAAAAGAAATAAAGCTTCCCAGATTTCAGGTTTAAATGGCTTTATACCTGTAGAGAATTCATAGTTTGTGCATTAAAAGAAAAAAACAAAGATTATCTGTACCTGCACCTGAATTTTGTGGGTAAATTTTTAAACATGTAAAAGACATTGTTTTTATTTTATACTTTAAAGACATACATAAGGATATATTTTAGAATTACATAAGAACCATGATAAATTTCAGAACAGAAGCCACAGATTTTGGGCAAAGGATCTTTACATTGGTGCTATTTATTTATCTTCCATTATCTATGCTTAAGAACACTTTGCAATATGTATAACAATAATATGCCATAATCCTGCCCCTAGGCAAAGAAAATATGCAAAATTTCAGAAGAACAAATGTAAGAGGCAAAAATTTACAATTGATAAAAAACAATGCAAAGATACCTACCATGTTTCTCATCAAATAAGGCCGGGCCTTATTTTTTTTTGAGCCCCCCAAAAACTGCTAAGCCGTCTTTTCGAGGATGTCTTAATTTTCCTCCCATGTGCAGCCTGGTGGCAGTATGTGTGCGTGTGTATTTACACCCTTATCAGTGAATGGCCGTGTTCTCACGACACCCAAGCAGCCACTTTCCATCCTGTGCATCATGTCAGCTCAGCCTGTGCAGGTAGTTCTTGGTCCAGTGCATTGGCAAACCTGCAGAGCTCCTTTAAGTGCCAAATTCAGCATACCGTGTAGACATGCTCAAGCTCAGATCAAGTTGCAGCACTCAGAACCGTTACTCAGGAGGCTGCTTTCTTAACCTGCCCTGCTGACTGCTGAGTCGCTTAGATCCATCCGGCCCCAGCAATGCCCGGCTTCCTGCCACTGCACGAGAGACAAAGGCAAGCAGGCTGCCTTTCTGGCACTCACTCCCGCCGTAGCTGGTGCTCCGCCAGCTCCTCTTTCCCCAGTGCGAACACCAGCTGACCGGTCTCATGTGCCAATTTTGTTCTACCCTCCCTAACCTCCTGGGATTTACCCAAGTCTCTCATTCCAAAAGAATGTAGTTGCGCCATTCAGGTGCAGTGGCCACAACCAACCTGCCCCAACCTCTTCCCTCAACAAGTTCTCTTCAGAAGTCTGGGGGTTGTTTCCAAACCCATGGACGCCAAGCTTGCAACAGGGCATGGGACCACCAAGAGCCCAAGCAGCCCCATCAAGCTTCAGGTGCTCCCAGAGATGCACCGGATACAGACTCTTTGCTTATAGAGCCGCCACTGAAGTATACACAATGGTGCCTGCAGGAACTCAGACGGCCGAAAGCACAGCCCAAGTGGGGCCTGCTCGCTGTTGCCCTGGGGCCCAGCAAAGCTGGAATCTGCTGCCTGCTGCATGAACCCAATGAGCAGCCTCGCCCGTGCTTGGGGAGAAAAGGAGCTGGCAGAGCTCAGCTTCTCTTCCCCTGAGTGCAGGCGAGCCTGCTCATTGGGGTTTGCGTGGCGAGCAGTGGATTTTGGCTCTGCAGGGTGCAGGGGCAAGAGCATGCAGCCCTGGCTTGGTCACCGCTGGGCTGCACTTTCAGCCTGCAAGGTGTGGCCAGCAGGAGGAGGGGCCGCTGCTGTGTAAGGTAAGAGCGGCTGGCAGTAGGACTGGAAGCCAGGCTGAGCAGGGCAAGTGAGCTTGCAGTCCCCGAGAGGAGCGGGACATGTGGGCTGGGCTGGGTTGCCGCTGTGCTCGCCTATGCCCAGAGCAAAGCATTGGTCAAATGTTGGTGTGCCAGCAGCAGGCTGGGTGGCTCACTCTTCTGCGGTCCTGCTGAAGGCATCTCTGCCGAGCCCTGCTCTGGCTGCCTCAGGGGACGTGGATGGAGTCATTTTTAAAGTCAGCTTCTGCGCCCGTGCCAGGGCTGTGGCAGAGGAGAGGGGAGCCGGTGCCCTTTGCGCAGATGGGAAAGTGGAAGCATCTACCTCTTGGTGCGGCCCCATCTTTCCTGCACAAGAGCCCCCGGCAGCAAAGGTACTTGGTGGGAGTAGGGAGCTCTCTGAGCTTCACCATGATCGGCCGTTAGGAGTGGCTGGTGGTGAGGCATGGCTGCCTGCGGGGCACTCCTACGGCAAATTCCCACCCACTCACCCACCCTCCTCCCATTTTGCATGCTTTAAACTAGGCCTAAATTTGGGGGAGGGGCTTAATTTAACCTTATGCCTAGAAAACATGATGGGTTTTCCTATTGGGGGAGACTGTATTGTTGGAGAAACACTGTAAGTTAGCACCAAAGTCACAGCAAAAACTAAGAGACAATCTGCATTTTTCAGCCATCTAAAGTTACATCTTCTCAGATGCATAGACACCCTAAACACCTAACCTCCCTGATGCACCCACCCTCAAAAAAGAGGCCCAAACTCTTTTACTCTGGTTTCTAGGAAAGATTACTGGAAAATTTTAACATGTTCCCATGAATGCATGAACATGTTCCCATGCATGCATTTAACATGTACGAAGATGTCTATTGCTCACAAAATACCAGAAAAACATATTTCATAATAGTGTCTGTAGGAGGCTTATTTCCCCAAATATAATTGAAGCATGGGAGTAGTTTGGAGGATAAAGTGAGCAACACACAAACTGACATTTCTCTTCTGTTGAAGTTAAGATTAAGAAAAAACAGTATTTCATCAGACTTGCTTCTCATCTTTCTTTAGGTTTCTGGGGCAGAAAGAGATAGCAAAAGCACTTTTTTAAAAAACGTATTTATACCTTACTTTTGTTGTCAAGCCATCTTACAGTTGTTCAACTTATAGCTCAGTACTGCAAACAATCAAGAAGCTCATTACTTTCAATTCAGAAAAAAAAAACCCTCACCAGTTAAAGCAATCCTATAAATTACTTTAGCTTTTTCAAGAAAAAGTAGAAATGAGAAAACCATCACATCAGGCCAGTTAATACTGGGGAAGGCCAAATGAGGAATAGAAAGGTACATTGATTGCCAAAATGATGTCACTATGCTCCTGAATTCTAGTGAATGAATTCTAGATATGATAGTTATGTTAAATAATGATAACCACAGGCCCTCTACTGTGAGATATCTATACAATCTAACCCTAAACCCATAAGGCTTTTAGAGAGCCCACTTTGATCTTCTTTTGTCATTATTGATGGATTTCATGGGATTCCTATATTTACAGAAAGTATTGGTCTCCCTTGTGGATCCAGGAGGTTGAAAATACCATCACATTATCTGGAAGAAGAAAGCGGAGTCCAATGGACACTTAGCCTTTAGCCCTCTGAATGTCATATAAAACCAAGAAATTACAGCTTTGCTTTCATTATAACTACATTCAGGTACCTCTGTCTTTCAGAAAGCATAGGAATGCCCAAAGAAACAGAATTGGGGAAACTTGGCAGCTGCCACCAACATTACTTTAATTCTATGAAGCCACATAACGATTTTATTTGTTTGAACCTTGGGGTGATTCTCTTATTTTGCTTCATGTTTCCATCTTGTTAAGCCTGCTACTATTCTGAATGTAATGTCTTGTGACCATAATATTGATATTATTGGTTAAGTGATCTACAGATTTGGTTTTACACTCATTTGAATGTTTAGGTTAGATTAACTCAACACATTCATTTAAGATGTAATTTGAGATACTTAGGTTTTGCATTTAAACTGCTTATTGTGCAAGCTGCTTTGAACACCATTAATCTGTGGAAAATAAATACACAAACAAAACAGCTTTGAATAATCATTAAGCCTTCTGACACCCCCTCCTTGGCACTTGATGGTAACACCTTTTCTCCACTCCTCCATGTTAAACCCCCTCCATGCAGTGCTCAGAAATTATTTATTAAGTCACCTGCAGAGGCTCATGATGTACAATCAAAAAGTAGCTGCCTGTTTACTTTTCTTGGAGGGGTGGCATTCTTCCAGTTTACACCTATTTGCTAGAACCGGTTGTTCACATTCTAAGCAGTTTAGAGAACCTGTTGTTAGAAGAAATTACTGGCCTAATCCTGTAAGGAAGGCAGGAAGGAAACATTCTGGTGTTGCTTACAGAAACTGCCTCTCCATTAACCCTTATTACATACTTTTTCTCCCTCCTTTGCTAGTACTTTGCTTGTATGGAGTGATCATTTAAAGTTACAATGGCACTAAAAAAAGTGACTTATGACCATTTTTCACACTTACAACTGTTGCAGCATCCCCACAGTTATGAGAGGCCAGGCAAGGGGATGCATGCCTCGATGTGATATTGAGTTGGCCACATCCAGCCACCATGACCACCAAGCTATGTCCACCCAGTCACATGACCACCAAGCCACAGCCATCACCTAAGCCATGCCCACATAACCGGTTGTTAAAAAATTTAAATCCCATCCCTGGTCAAAATCAGTATCTAGCTCTGTTCAGGTGTTACTTTTATGAGTTTAATCCAGCACAGAAAGAGCAGCAAATATTTGCCCTCTTCAAGTTATCTGGTGACATAACAGAAGAGGTGATATCCATGCTTATTAAACAACTGTGGGCATGGAAGTGGAATCCTGACAATGGATATTTCAAATACCATGGAAAAGCTCTTCTTAGAATGTCATGAACACAATTACAAAAAACACAAGTTTCCAACCATCTCTTTCGTGCAGCATTCAATCTTGAAAGCTATCAAATCAACATGACTTTTACCAGTTTAAATGTCTTCAGTTATTGCTTCTGCACAGCCATCCACTTCAGTTGCTTATTGTTTATCATTTATGCGAATATATTATTTCATTTTGTAATTTTTCTTGAATATATCTTCAAAAATATTATTTTTTTCAGTTTCCTCTAATGCATTTCTGTATATTTTCATTAAAAAGTAGTTTCACATTTAATGATTTTATATAATGCACCTTGAATTTGCAACCTGCATCTGGGGAATATAAAGAAAGGCAAGTTTCTTTTTAAAAAAATAAATTTTATTAAGTTTCCAAATTTAAAAAACATTAAATAAAACTGTATACATTGTTATCAACATCAAGACATATTTTGCATCTCCTCACATTTTTCAATATATGTATTTACATATTCCTTTACCATTACATTTTACTCTTACTATAAATCAATATCTTTTATCCTTACATATCAATCTTCTCCATGAGAGAAGAATATTACATATTCCCTCATTCTTTTCCTAATTACCATTTTATTTTCTTTTTATTTCTAAACCACTCATACCAGGCATCCCAGATCCTATAATAAATTGAATCTTCTCTGTCTTTTATTTTCATCTCTATCCATCTCTATACAATCTATTATTTCTTTTATAACCGTGTCTTCCGGTGGAACCCTTTTTTCTTTCCAGAGTTGTGCGTATGAAATCCTTGCAGCTGTTAATATATGTAACATAATATATCTATCTGTTGTTTTGCATTTTTGTTAATATATCTAATAAAAAAGTTTCTGGATTAAATTCAATTTTCTGATTCATGATTTCTTCCACCCATTGTCTAATTGTATTCCGATATTTTTTCACTTCCTGGCATGTCCATCAGGTATGAAAATAAGTGCCTTTTTCTTTTCTACATTTCCAACAATTTGGGTCTGAGTTAAACATTTTTGCCAATCTAGTGGGAAGACGATGCCATCTGTAGAACATTTTGTATTGATTTTCTTTATATGCTGGGGATGTAATTAGCTTGTAATTTGATCCCCACATTATCTCCCAATTTTCCAGGTCTATATTGTGGCCAATATTTTTCGCCCATACCACTATCGTCTCTTTGACCACCTCCTCTTCAATTTTAAAATCTAGTAGAAAGTTATATATTCTTGAAATCATTTTCTTTTCCATTTTTTGTAGAATTTTATCTAATTGATGCTTTTCCATGCAGAAATCAAATTGTTCTTTGTCCTTCTGGTATTTCGCCTGAATTTGCAGGTATGGTCACCAATCTATCTTTATATTTTGTTGCTGTAATTTTTGTCTCATTTTAATTTTCCTTGTGTGTCTAATAGGTCTTTGTATTTCCTCTTTTTCCCCAGATCCATTTCATTTGGGAAGATGTGTGCTTCCATAGTTGACAACCAGTTCGGTATTTTAGTATAATGATTCTTTTTAATCTTGTTAGAATGGCAAGTTTCAAATGATTATTAAATTTCAATTCTTAAATTGATTTAGAATCAGCTTATAGGTAAGTTGGTATTCAATTGGAAACCAAATTAATTTTCCCCCTTTAAAGTCAGAGTGTTGCAAGGATACAGAAGGGTGGCAAATGAGTGAAAAGAACAATCTCGTCCCCCCCTTCCTGGTTGATTTCTCCAAAAATATATCAGAATCTAAAAAGCAAAACGAGAAAGAATTCATACATGCAAAGATGTCAAGAGGCTTCAAGTTCTCCTTCAACATGCTGATGCGAAAAAAATTAAAACAACAAGAGAAGAGCAAAGGCAAAAAAACCCTACTATTTTTTAAAGTGATTGAGGGAAAACTCAGCAAAATTTCATCAGCTAAGGAGAGAAAAGTATAAAATTTTCAAGGCTGATTTCTAAGTTTCTAATTACAATGACAATGCCAGCAACAGGAAGGAGGATGCTACTTCATTTAGAATTACATCTTTGGAAATTCATAGTGTCTTTGGATACAATTCTATGCAAGGACAGAATGAATAAAAATCTCTGATTTTAATAAAAATGTTCCTATCTTCAAGATTGCTGTGACTACACTGACAGAATCTGCAAGAGGTTTCCATGTATAGAAATGATAGAGCACCAATACTGATGCTTTACCATAAGGAATCGTCCAGATACTACTGAATTTTACAATGGCCAACATTCTCTAGGATAAACATTTTCCTTCTCTTCATCTCTTCTTTGTCTTCATTTCAACATTGCAGCAAAACACAGGAATTCTTCATCAACACCAGAGCCCAAGTGATTTATTTAGCTATTTATAGCTACCCATTGCTTTAAGGCAACAAGGGTGGTTACATCCAGAAAATAAGAAAACCAGAGAGTATTTTTAAATAAAAGCCATATTTTAACACACTAAAGGTTAAAATAATAAAAATAAACAAATAGAGAGGTTTTTTAAATATGGCAATGAAGTACTAGCCTCAAAGTAGGGAAAGTTCATGCCACAATAAAATAAAGTCAGAAACCACCTGAATGGCAGTGTTTCTCAGCCTTGGCAAGTTTAAGCTGAGTAGACTTCAACTCCCAAAATTCCTCAGCCAACAGTGGTGACTGGAGAATCTGGGGAGTTGAAGTCCATATAGTTTAAAGTTGCCAAGGTTAAAAAACATTGACCAGTGCCTAGATAGAGGAATTATGTTCAGCTAGCTGACATTTCTGTTTGGGTAGGGTTTCCCAGATTTCTCTACCTGGTAAATGGATGTGGACTAGTGCAGAAAATTTTAAAACAAGCCAAGAGGACAGCTGCTTGATCACAGAGAAATAAGATATGTATCTGCTTAGTAAGCGTGTCAATACTGTATCATAGAAAATCAGCAGAAGGGAATTACTGTAGAATGACTATTTCTCAACCTTAACAACTTTAAGCAGTCTGAACTTTGGCTCAGTGGTTCAGACAGGAGTCTGGCTAGAAAAAGGAGGAACAACAACTTATCATCTGCTGCTGCTCCTAGAAAGCACTCCTGCCAATCTTCTAATTTAATTGAAAAAAGAAGTAAATAAATAGAAGCAAGAACATTAAACAGAACAAAGAGTCCCAGCCAGCTTTTTATTTTTGAGGTGCTATCTTTAAGAAAGATATAGGCAAACTACAACCAGTGAAACCTACTTTATTCTCTTGTTTCTTTTTAAACTTAAATTGTAAAATCCACTAGCTAAGTGAGATACAGAAGCTCAGAAGATAATTTATTTCAAGTTAAAGTCTATTCCCAAGGACCGTGTAAACCACATATTGTCTTTGTACTTTTATGGAAGTGTTTGCCACTAACTTTTCTAGGATATTTTCTATTCTAGTCCTCAGTCTTCTGGTGTTCTGAACTTTCCACAGCTAGCTGATCAGAAAGGGATTCAGAGGCTGAATGGAGCTAAGCTATTTCTTCTGATCAACTGATACACCACTGTGTGTTGCCAGCATGCCACCTAGAATTGTTGGCTCAGTTGTATGAATGAGCCATTTTTCAATTCTCCTCGATGCTGTAAAGCAGCATCCTGGGATGCTATAGGCAATAGTGAGAACAACCCCATCAAGTTGGCTTCTAGCAAGTGGATATTTTGTGGTTGACCAGGTTCAGTAGAGTGGCCAATTTGTGATAGTATGAATTGAAGGCCATGAAAATTAACCAAGACATATTCACAATTTAAAACCACCTCTTTTCAACTTATGTCATTTTCTGTTCCTGAGAACAGTTGGCACCTAAGTGAAACTAAAAGGATTGCAAAGTGCCACTATTATTGTTCATTTTTATTAAAAAGCAGCAAGAATCTATTTAATAGAGTTATAACTGTGGACAACTCTCCCTTCACCATCCAAGAAACAGCTAGAAAGAAGGTCTAGTAGCAGGTCCTGCTACTAACCAAAGAAGAAATGGAATTTGAGAACGAAGAAAAAGGGCTTGAAAACCTCAGGAAGGAAGCCTGAATATCATGTATTGCCAATAACTATTCTAACCAACTCCTTGACAGCCAGCCTGTTTCAGCCCATTTGTCCTGGTTATTTGGGATGATGCCACAATGTTGCTAGGCACAGTTGCTAAGCAGAGAAACACAGGAAAGTGCTGAGCTGCAAAAGTTCAATGTTAAGAGAAGCTTTTGAAATATATAAAATAAAAATAATAATAGATATCTGTGGTTGACACTAGTAGAGACTGGGGGAAAGAAGACAGATGACCAGAAGATGAAAAAATGTTGGCCAATCTCTGTCACCTATTCTACTTGGATTCTCCATATTCAAGTCATCAGTCTCAACCATAAAACTGAAGTCCAGTGGATTCAGTGACCCTGAAATCTAAGAACAGACATCAAAGGATAGAGAAATGGGAGTAAGAAAGTCCTACTGTTGAACATAAAAAAAAAAAAAAAAATCCAGAGCAAGCCATAAGTCTATCACTTTCAATATGTTGTCTCCTTAGATGTGATCAAGCTCAGTTTCTGATAGATTAGTAGAAACCATTCAGCCAAAGACTGAAGAAATAAAACATAACAGCCTAAGTACAGGACCTTATTCCTTGTCTATACAGAGAAAGAAATAGCCCATCTGATCCAAGGAATCAGATGTAGTCATTTTGCCATTTTTTTGTATCGTGTAAAAAAATACAACTGAGCACAAATGGCCTTTTAAAACTTTCTATCACATTTTGAGGCAGAGAAATGAGAAACCAGGACACCTAGATCATTCTCAGAGGCAATACTGTGTGCTTGTACTGCATTTGATTTTACCTGCCTAAGTGAAGGATCTTTCTTTTCTCAATACTGAACTGCATCTTGTTGGTTAGGGCCTAATGCTCAAGACTATCAAGATCCTTCTGAATCTTGAGTCTATCTTCAAAAAGTATCAGCATTTTGTGCAGTGGTGGGATTCAGTTTTTTTTCCTACCAGTTCTGTAGGCATGGCTTGGTGGGTGTGGCAGGGGAAGGATACTGTAAAATCACCAGAGTTGGTATTTGCCAGTTCTCTTAACTGCTCAAAATTTCTGCTTCCGCTTCTCCAGAACTGATCAGAAACTGCTGAATACCATATTTGATTTTGTGTCATCTGTGATCTTGATGAGCAAATTTGATTGAGTGCCCTTCCAATCAACTAATCTAGATCTTCATTGATGAAAATGTTGAAGAGCATTGGGGCAAAAAGTGAAAGTTGAGGTACTCCACTACAAGCTTCCCTCCACTAGACGTAGTTCCATTGAGGAGCACATGGTAGATACAATATGACTAATCAGACAATTGAAAACCCATCTGGTTGTGCTCATGTCTATCCTACATTGTTCTATTTTACCAAGAAATAGGCTGTGGTCTACTTAGCCAAATGAGACTTACTGAAGTCTAAATATGCTTTATCCATGACATTTTCTTTATCCACTAATTTAATCACTTTATAAAAGAAAGCAATATGGTTTGTTTGGCATGAATCACCTTGTTCATGTCTAGGTACTTACACATCTTTGCTTGATTATCTTTTCCAGTTTTTTTTCCCCAGGGATTGATGTAAAACTGATTAGTTTGCAGTTTCCTGGATCCACTTTTTCCTTCTTTTTGAAGATTGGAACCACATCAGTTCTTTTCCAGTCTTCTGGCTGAAATATTTCATTCAGTGGTTCTGAGACCACTTTTGCCAGCTCTTTCAGTATCCTGGGATGTAAACCATCTGATCCCAGAGATTTGGTCCAAAATGGACAGATGTTCTCTAACCAATTCTTTCACTATTTTGACCTGTACTCCTGTTCTACTAGTTCTTGCTTCCAGCTTCTTTGTTGGGCTATTCATTAATTAAAGAAATACAAAAATATACTTTGTTCCTTAAATTCTAATTTCCATACACCTCCTTTCCTATGTTCCCAAACACTCAGGCTCCCTGCATGGACAGAGAAAGCTGTGTTTCATCACTCTGCTTTTGAAAATATCTTACATTTCCGCAAACAATTTATAATATGACAGAAGGAGCTATTTAGGAAGTAAAAGCCAGAAGGAAGGAACTTCTGTTTTAATCCTGGGTGGCTCTATAATATGAGTCAAGTAAAAATCTGAAAAGGGAAAGTATAATCCAGCCTCTTCCTGTACTTGTTGCTCCCCAAATATACTGACTTTTACCTGGGAAGTGAAGAAGGTTAGCACCCACCCCTCTCCTAGAAAAATGAAACATTCTAGGAAATATTTAAAAGGCAGAATATTATATTTCTCTGAATGAGAAAAGGAGTAACATGTTTTTAAACTTTCTCTTTTTCCTGGCCCCAGCAGATATTTGGTGCACATTTAGACTGGGCCAGCATATCTACAAAACAAAGAACTCAGTTCCAGGGTGATGAGATTAATACATGACCCTCAGGACATAATAGGATTAGCCCTCTACCCATGTAGCAACAGAACTCACCACATGGCACCTGGGGATATTACATCACCCAGCATAGTTCAACCAAACTTATGTCAGACAAACTCCTAGAATTTGCACATGACCCTTACAGCAACCAATAGGATTCATGCCCTTACACAGGAACAGGAAGCTCTAGGGCAAGGCCCAAGAGAGGTTATAAATGAATCTCCCTCTGCTCCATGTGGTCAGCTCCCCAGAATCATACATGCTTGGTGGTTCTGCTTCTCCATTAAACCATCCTTCCAAGCAGCCTTCATGTTTCCAGTGTCTTTCTCCCTACTTGGAACTGAACCCAGATGGACATTTCTTCCAACAGAAGTATAGCACATGTGCAGGGCAATATATTAGTGAATGATAGTGTTATAAAAGGATTTGCAGTGTGTGGGAGAGAAGGTAATCATAACTTGCTCACAGCAGTGGTGGGAATCAAAAAAAAATTATTACCGGTTCTGTGGGCATGGCTTGGTGGATGTGGCAAGGGAAAGATACAGTAAAATCTCCAATCAGAGGTGGTATTTGCCAGTTCTCCAAACTACTCAAAATTTCTGCTATCAGTTCTCCAGAACTGGTCAGAACCTGCTGAATCCCACTTTTGGTTCACAGCCATCATACCTTAATCACCTCTCATCTGTACTATTAATGTAATATATTCCAAACATATCTGAAGAATATCTAAAAACTACCACTGGTAGAGAATGCAGCAATCCAGACACTGATGGCTGGATCCTGATATACTTGAATAACCCTACTGCTTCAAGAGCTCCACAGGTAAAGGTTCCCCCCCACTAGCACATATGGACAGGCTTAAAAAGGATTTCTAGCCTGTAAAATTCTGATTGTGATGCTATTTGAGGCAAAGGTTAGCCATAATGAAAATTGGCAACCTAACAAAGGCAAAATGGCAGTTTTCTAAATTCAGCCTCGGTTTTGTTGATTAAAATTGGCCCCTAATTATTATATGAGTGATGTTTACATAATTGTTCAGCAAACCTAACAGATTATAATCAAGAAGGCTTATGGAAAAGATTTATGTTTTTGCATATGTTACATTCTCTCTCTTTTATACCACATATTCTATAATGTATCATCTGAAAAATCATCTTCAATCAACAGGTCAAATAGTTTAGTATTTTCTCATAGTTTAGTGTCTTTCTTTTATTATTACCTTTATTGTCAGAGTACAACATGTGTACAATGAAATTGGCTGAGCCTTCCTTTATGCACCTGCCCCCCCAACACAACTCACAGTGAGGATAGAAGTCCCTAACCTTGTCCCAATGTTGTTACACTTTCTTTCCAGACTCAGTCAGTTACCTTTTCCAGGCCCACTGGGAACTTTCCAGAGATTTTTAAAGCTTCTGCATCTGAAATAAGACCTTTACCTTCTGATATTCTCTTCTCAAAGGATCAGCAACCAGCAAGCTGGGGTACCCATTAAACTCTTAAACCTTAACCCAGAAATATGGTTTAGCAAAAAATCAAGAATTATTTCTGCTGGGCTGGCTCACAGATTTGCAAACATCAGAGCCAGAAAGACTCTTTGCCTGTTTTGCATTCTCTCAGACCACTATAATTAATTCAAACTACTGGAAACTTCATTCTAACATTCAACACAAGATGAAGGTGACTTGACCACTGCATTCAAAGTTACAGTCCTATTGTTATAATTCATGTATTAGAAAGTAATTCTTCAAGCAACGCTAACCGTGCAATGGAGCCGCTGGAGAATTAACTTTCTGCTTTTAAATCCTATGTTCTGCCACTAGATATTCTTTTTCTCCAACTATTAATGAAGATGGGAAAAGCATTACTTACAATGAATAAAAGGCATTTGTTTTTAATAACTAAATTGGCTCTCATTATTAGACCTATCACTCATATCAAGATGTCTAGATCAAATGACTTGCATTTAATTAACAGATTAATTAAATTTAAATCTTCATAAATGCACATTGGTCATTATTTTAAATGTTGTGTTTTTTCCTTTCATTTGTCATGTTTGGTTGGCTTAATGGCCAGTTGATAGACTGATACAATATGATTTTCATTTATAATCATGTTAACAAACAGACACTTTTTTTTTAGAAAGATGATTGTAAATTTCATGTCAAGTGCTCTATTATCAGAGCACCCTTTCTTATAAAAGTAAAAAGGTTATATATTTCTAACACATTTTCTACACATCTGCATATTTTATTCATGTTTAAATTGCACTTTCTATCTGCCGGCATCTAAACTGATGCACATTTTTAAACAAAAAGAATTGTGATCTAAATCACAGAATTAAAACATATTAGCAGACACAAATGAAGAACAAAAGAATTTATATAACCTTAAAAGTCCAGTAAAACTAGTTTTACCACCTCAGATAAAACAAATACATATGCAATCTAATACAATTAACAAAGGGCTTGATTCAGGTACCCACAACTGATAATTGTATGTTTGGAATTGGAAGGTACATCATCTGCATGGTAACCCTCACATTATGAGATATCTTGTTCTTTGAAATATGGAGAGACCTATCACCTTCCTTTTGCTTTGTAAAATACTTAGAACTATTATATATACTGGTGGGACTATAGTAAATGCTGGATCTAGGTTGTCTTGATAGTTGAGTTCTGCTTGTTTTTATTTGTTTGTTTAAACAAGCATTTGTGTTTATATTAGGAAATAATCTGAATCTTTTAAAATAAGGCATATAAATACTTTAATACAGAAAGCAAATTAATGAAGACTAATAACTTGAAATTTGCTCAGAAATGAATGGAAAAATGCTGTTTTTTAAAATAAATGCTATTAAAATTTTAAATACCAAATAAAAACTCAAAAAACTAGTAAGTAGAATGAATAAGAGATGAGAAAGAAGAAAAAACAAAAGACAACAATTCAGATATCAAAGAAAAAAAAAAGTAAAAAATAATTAACTTTATTATTTTTATCCTAATACTCAAAAACATACATCATGACTTTATTTTCTGTTTCCTGCAAAAAGTCAATAAAGATTTCTTATCCAATAAATGAAATACTAACAAGTGAAATTAATCTAGTGAAATTAAACTTCTGAAAAATGTCTAGATACTGTATGCTGTACAGTCAATAGTTTCTTCCTATAGCTTCTGAATAATAATCTAGGATAACTTAATGTAAAATGTATAAACTTTTAGATACTTAACTTTAAAAATGCTAAATTTGTTGTGCTATTTTGGTTGATCAACATAACAATCACAAATGTCTCTCTTTCTATTTAACATATCTTTTCTGTGGAAAAAAAATCCAAAAATCTGTTATGGAACCTTAAGAGTCAAAGCATTTTCAAAAATTAATTCCTCTGAAAATGCATTTGCAGAAGTATTTTAATGTATTTAAATATACAAGAACTGTTTCACAACATTAAAGAGAATTGGAAAACAATGGATGGTATTTTGCTGGCATCGATGGATGCATAACCTTGTTAATTTTATAATCAGATTCTAGATTCAAATTTATGTAACAATGAGACTTAATTCTCTCTCTGTCAAAGAAAAAGTGTAGTAGTAAAATATAGGATAGATGGAAGAGATAAGTCAGCCCACCTCAAAGCGGGGAACATATAGCCCATTCAACAGGATAGTAAAGAAAAGAAAACAATACAAAAGAGAGTTTGAACAGTTTTTATATAAGGACCTTGTCTGACTCACTATATTTCCTGAACTACTCTGATTATGGCCTTCTGTTTTCTTCAATAATTTCAAATGTTTCTTCACTGTAGTTTATTCTTAGCTATGAAGTGAAATCTAACAAGAACAGAAAAATGAATTAGATAAGTGGTCACCAACTGGTGGGCCGGGGACCACGAGAAAAAGTTGGTGGTCCACAGAAAAATGTCACCCCCAAAGCACCCCCCCAAAGCAATTAATCCAGGCTGCGTGGGAACACAAGACTATGCTGCCCACATGGCCCATGGGAACATAAGCCTTGTATCACTTGCATTGCAAACAACACAAGGTAATGAGGGGAGTGGTGAAAGGGTGGAGTGGGGGACTGGCCCCATGTGCTTTGCCTGGCCAGAGGACTGCTTCTTTCTGTTTCTTTCTTCTTCTGCTATTGGTTGCATGTGAGGAAAGCGGCAAAAGTCTTTCTTTCTCTCACCCAAACTCCACTAGAAATGAGTCTTTGGACCCCTGCAAGGCATCCTGCTCCAAGAGGCTGAATTTGGGGGAGAGAAAGAAAGACTTCTGCTGTTTCTGTTGCTTTCCTTGCATGAAGCCAAAAGTCTCCATCTCCCTGAGAATGGAACTGGAGATGGTATCCTGTGATCCCAAATAAAGAATGATTGATTGGTAGAAAAACTGGGAATTTTCCTGCAGACTTTTTGGGGGATTTTCCCAGGGTCTCTGCTGCTTCTGCTTTTTCAGCAGAGACCCTGGGAAAATCCCAAAAAAGTCTGCAGGAAATTTCCCCATTTTCCTACCAATCAATTCATTCTTTATTTGGGATCACAGGATACCCTCCCTCCCTCCCTCCCCCCCTCTCTCCTCCCCTGAGAACGGAGCTGAAAAGCAGGTTAGGAATGTGGCTCCCTTGGAGGGGGTGGGGAGGTGAGGAACCTCTGTGTGTGTGTGTGTGTGTGTGTGTGTGTGAGAGAGAGAGAGAGAGAGAGAGAGAGAGAGAGATGGAGGGAGGGAGGGAGGGAGAGAGAGAGAGAGAGAGAGAAACCCTAATGGCCGTCTTATCCAGTGGTGGGATCACCGCCAGCCCTCTGAGGTTAGAGCAGATCTCTCTTTCTCTCTCCCACCAACGTCAGCAAGCCACAGTCACTCAAAATTCTTATTAGTGATCTGTGGGATTTAAAATTACAAGTTTGGTGGTCCCTGAGGTCCAAAAGGTTGGTGACCCCTGAATTAGATCTTAACATTCCAGAATCATTTATAATTTATAATTTTTATTTTGTAAGAACTAAGTCTCTTTGGGACTTTCAGATATGTCCCTCTGAAACTACTAAAGTAGATACAATATTTATACTCTTTGTGAGTCATACATCCAAAATGACTCCACCTAGTTATAGATTATTCTAGAAACAATTTAACTATCAAGTAAGAGGCATCTGTTAATCTCTTTGAAACCAAGTTTCATTTAACTTAAAAAGATTAAAACTCCTTAAAACATTATAGGCAGCCCAAGAACTTTGGCCTTCATGGGTAGGAAGTACCACTACTTTGTAGTGGAAGTGGAAGTACCACTACTTTCATGAGTAGGAAGTACCGCATTCTGGAGGAAATGTACCTTTTGGAAGTTCTTCAAGGGCAGAACACATTGCAATAATCACACTAAAAGACAAATTTAAAGATGGAAAGTCTCCAGATCTAGAGGGCCATAAAACCCACTGCCTCTTAGTCTTGTTCAGGTTAAACCAAGCCTGTCCTACCCCATCTATATCCCACCCTTTAGTTTCCAGACATTGAGATAGAAGCTAGACAGCATCAATTAATCATCCCAGGGTCCTTTAACTAGGGTGTATACCCATTTCATGCAAACTATCAGCAAAATCTTCAAGAATTCATGCCGCAGATCAGCTGAAAGAGTTTTGTGCTAAATTTTCTTGGCTGTTGAAAAAAGCAGAAATGTCTCAATTTTGGACTGCTGAATGCATGGGGAAAAGTTTTGAAAGAACCACCTACTATACCTACCACTACAATAATTATTTTTAATTATTTGGGCCCTCTTAAAATAATTAGAACTTTTGAAGAGCTCCATCTTCTTTTAAACAAAGCATTCAAAGTATAAGGGAAAAAAATTTTCATTCAAGAGAATAATGACTTGACCATCAGGTTTCTTAGAAGAGGGAGATGTTATTAAATTTCATAAGGTTGCACCCAAGATGGTTGCACCCAAACTAAATTTTATAATTATTTATTAGAAGTAGAATTAGAAGAAGAAATAATCAAAGGGAATATGATAGTCTGGAGTAAGAATGTAGGACGTAGCATCACCTTAATAGAATAGGAAAAGAACTGGAGTAGAAACAATACGATTACAAAATCCGCAGTATATAAAGAAAACGCCCATTAAAAAAAAAAAGGAAAATTCACCATGTGTTCTTTTGGGTACACAATTCACTAGAGAAATTATGCTTGTTTCTTTGTATAAAAAGAATATTTTGAACAGCCTCCTCCTTGGTGTGACAGGCAACCAAATGAATGGCTGAGGGACAAAGTAGATGTTGCTACTTCAGACCTATGAGTTTTCATGTCTTATCAACTTCACAAAGACACACACACACACACAGAGAGGGAGAGGGAGAGAGAGAGAGAGAGAGAGAGAGAGAGAGAGAGGGAGCGCTTAAAGGCAACAGGCAATCCTTCCCTGGTTTGGGAATGAAGATTTCAGATGAAGGGTAAAGTCAGAACACAATGAATATGTTGAGAAAAGATGCCAATATCTTAGCACTCGTTCGATACCCATGCTTCGTTACAAAACCATGTGATCAGGCTTAGTTTTGGGAGAGAAAAATAAAGGGGGGGGGGGGAAATCTGCCTCTGCCTACCAGCATCCATCAGTATTCATCTGGCTAGCATCCTGTCAGTATGTGAGAGAGTTTAGGGCTGTTTTCGAAACTGAAACAGTATTTGTTGTTACATGCCAGGAAGTGAAAAAATATTGGAATACAATTAGATAATGGATAGAAGAAATCACGAATCAGAAAATTGAATTTAATCCGGAAACTTTTTTGTTAGGTATAATAATATGCAATAAAACAGATAGATATATTATGTTACATATGTTAACAGCTGCAAGGATTTTGTATGCACAACTCTGGAAGGAAAAAAGGGTTCCACCGGAAGGCATGGTTATAAAAGAAATAATAGATTGTATAGAGATGGACAGGCTAACGATGAAAATAAAAGACAGAGAAGATTCAATTGATTATAAGGCCTGGGATGCCTGGGATGAATGGTTTAGAAATAAAAATAAAATAAAATGGCAATTAGGAAAAGAATGAGGGAATATATAAATATGTAAATATATCATGGAGAAGATTGATATGTAAGGATAAAATATATTGATTTATAGTAAAAGTAAGATGTAATGGTAAAGGAATAAGTAAATACAACACTGAAAAATGTGAGGAGATGCAAAATATGTCTTGATGTTGATAACAATGCATAAAGTTTTATTTTATGTTTTTAAAATTTTGAAACTTAATAAAAAAATTTTTTTTTTAAAAAGAAACAGTATTTGCTGTATGAGCAAGAAGGAGACAGCAAGGAGCCTAGGTGAGGCTTAGCTCAATTGTTCTGTATAAAGCTGCTTGGTGCTGTGAAAGTAAAGCTGAAACTCCTTTCCTCTGCTTGTGTTTTGCATTGGGAACTGATTCCTTTTCAGGTGGGGAAGGGGAATAGAACTCCTTAACATCAGAGCATGTTAATAATAATGTAGAAAATACTAATACTCTGATGGTCATTTCAAAAAATCCTTTCCTAGTGAGTACCTAGAAACCAAGAGGAACATACATACCAAATTTCAAGTTTGTAGGCATTCCAGTTCTGGAGATTTTGTGATGATGCGTGAGTGGTATTTCACTTTTATATACATAGATTAAATCTGATAATGGTAATAAGATGGGGAATTCTATTTACTAATAAAAACTGTAAATGTGATAATATTAAACATACATAAGGAGACTCTGAGGGCACTCGCCACAGGAGGATAGAGATCAATTTGTAATCTGATACACACTATGTAATCTGGCTGCTGCTACAGCAGTCCCAAATGCGTGCGTATGTACTGCATATCTGGGTGTATACATGTGGAGAAAGAATGAGAAACAGGGAATAAGAAGACTGCACACTACTTTTCCCTAAAAAAACTAAATTCACTTATCTACATAAACACAGCAAATTTCCATTCTTAATAGTGGAGCAAATCCCATCTTTATCTCACTAAAAACAGTTAACATAACATAATTTACATAATAATTACATAATATATCTAGTTTCTTTCTAAATGCTACCTGCATCAGATGTAGTAATATCGTTAATCTTCAGATAATAATTACCCTGTTTCAGCAATTGAAATTGTTAGGAAATTCTTAAGAATTGTTCTAAGCTGTTTCCAGAAATTTTAGCAACATCACTCATGAAAAGAGGGCTTCTTAACAGCTCACATTGTACAAAAACAGAGATCATAAGGAAATGCACCAAAGCAATTTTTTTCCCTTTTTACTATCATATCAATTCACAGAAAAATGCTTATTGTAAACAACAGCAGTTAGAAGCTATGTACTCAAAAGATTTTTCTTTCATCCTAATAGAATGGATATGTGTATCTCTAATGTCATGGTAAATCCCCCACATAATGTCTGCAGGGATTAATGTCCCCTGGGGGTACCCTTTTAAAGACCTTCTGCTCCACCAGACTTTTTAAAGCATACATTTTAATAAAATTTAAATGGGAAGCTGACAGACTGCAAAAGAAAGAACATGTCTCTAGCATAAACATTTACGTCTAAAAATACCTTCCAGGCCCATGTTGGCCATCTGGTTGGGAATTCAAGGATTGTTGTCAGTCAGTTTCAGGCTGCTCAGTGGATAGAGAATATTGAAAAGAAACCCAGAAAACAGAACTTCAGACAGACAAATACAATAGGTATGACAGCCCACCTGAATTAATGGCTTCTAAGCTACGTTCAATAGGGTATGCCAGAAACGTGCAACTACGGTCCTCAAAATAATGATACTTGAAAGTTTCAAAAATATAAAGGTTGGAGAAAAAGATATATATATATATATATTTGGAATGCAAGAGCAACTTTTTATTGGTCTTCCATTTAATTTAAAGCATTGGGAAAAGAAAACTGCAAGCTCTAAATCTCTGCAATCTCCACTGGATTTAAAATAAACATTTCCACCTCTTGAGAAACGAATTCTCAAGTGTACTTATATTATTGAAAAGCTTGTCTGAGACCAAATGACACCAAAACAAAGCATTTACTTATAAATAGATAACAAATTAAAGATCTCAGAGATCCATTATTGTACTCATTATTTTAAGGCTGGATTTGAATATAAATTGTGCCTTGGCAATATGTCTAACTAAACTGGAATTACTTTTCCTGTGGAGTCTTCTTCACAATTTGAATTTATTTCCTTGGCAGAAACTTAAACCATTTTTTCTCTCTCACACACACATACAGACTGCAAAAATATTTTTGTAGCTATAACACACCCAAGCTTATTAAATTTCACTGGAAGCTTTCAAAAAGAGACTGGACTATCATCTATCAGAAATGGTGTAGGGCAGGAGTGTCAAACTCGTGGCATCATAACAGCATCACGTGATGTATCATGACTTTCTCCTTTGCCAAATTAGATGTGGCTGTGGCCAGCATGTGACACATCCGGCCCATGGGTTACAAGTTTGACAGCCCTGGTGTAGGGTCTCCTGCTTGGGTGGGGGGTTGGACTAGATGACCTACAAAGTCCCTTCCAACTCTGTCAATCTGTTAAATTTTCATCACAAAACTATTCTGGTCTTTAAAATGAAATCACTGCTTACTTCTGTCTAGATTTTCTCCTGTCTTCTCAGAGTTTAATGATGCTATTAGTTGAAATATAGCAAGACAACCACTGTTTATTTTTGAGATTCTGTTATGCCTGTGATTCAAAGATGCAATTGAGGTAGTAATTCACATAGTTTTTCAAATGATGTTGTTGTTTTTTTTGCTGCATCAAAGGATATGAGAAAATCTTATTAGTAATGACATTTTACTCAGGTTTAATGTTTTCTTTCTTTTTTAAACTAACATTAAAAACTATTACATAAGAAACTAATAAGGTTTGTATTACTAGAAGCTACCAGATGGGAAGTACAAGAACAATAGAACTACATCAAGGGGTAAACAAAACTATCCCTGAATATATTACATTTGGAAAATTGTCCTCATAGAGAAATTAAATAGTAAATTAAAATCATAAAAAGACAAAGTATATCAAGTTCTTTTAATAAAATACATTTAAAAAAAATCTTGTTGGCTTGTTGAATTCTGTAACAGCACAAATTCAACTTGATTTTTGTAAGATATATGTTGAACAAACAATATTTTGAATGATTTCCTGCCTTACATTTATCTTTGGATTTTACTGTCATGTCATATTGTTTTTCAAGGAAGAAAGATGGATGTCATAGCTTTGATTAAAGTGCTTTCATCTTTTCTTGTTGTTCTTCCTACATCTCATTTGAAGACAAAGAGATAACTATGGCCATTTTCATACTAGTCTTCTTTTAGTAAAGCCAGAATAGTTTGTACAAGCTTTTCACTAATCACATTTTTCAGTTTTTTAAAAATATTATCACAATTTTAATATATATATATATATATATATATAAAAATATTAAAAATAAATATCCTACACATTGTGTATGAAATTATACCAACACAGACAAAATGAGAGAAAATAGAAAATTAAACAGAGCCAACACTAAATTAATATAAAGCACCTAAATATATCATACATAATAATGTATCTTATTGTGCATTAAAATGCCTTTATTTGCAAAATGTCATGGAATCTATGTTCAGAAGAAAACTTATTGCATCATTTCTTATTAGTAGAAAAAAATAAACTTTAAAAAATTGATACATTACAGATTTCTTGAATCCACTTTTGGTATTTGGGTAGTTTTCCAATCTAAGTATATTGGTTACTCCCATGTCCTTTATAATCAATACTCTTCAAAAACAATCAGGTTCAGTGGTGGGATTTGACCGGTTCTGGAGAGCCAGTCGGAGTGATGAGCAGCGGAGACCAAACCTGTTCTCTCCGCTGCTCTGCTGTTGGGCCCACCCACATGCCTGTGCTCCCATACTCACCTTTATCTGAATTTGAAGCGCAGCTACTTTGTGCGGCACAGAAGAGTGCCGCATGGCAGCTGCTGAAGCGACCAGGATTGTGCAGGCTTGCAGGAGGCGAGTTAGAACGCCTCTGCTCTTGCCCAAAGTGTGCCCACCAAGCCATACCCACCAAACCAGTGGCAACAAGATTTGAATCCCATCACTGGTCAGGTTCCACAATTTTAGAATATAATTGCTATTCTGAACATTGAAATAGCCTGAAAATATTTAGTTAGGCATCTGTCTGCATACGTGACAAATAAGAATTAATTTACTCTTTGATTGTTTACATAAACATCAAAGGAAATTTCATTTCTTTTTAATATGTTCTTGGAAGTATCCAGAAGATTTAGAATAAAATATTTCAAAGGATTCATTTCTCAAGTAATGAATCTAATCCATGTTATTTTTTTAAAAAAAGTTTTTTTTATTAATATGATATATATAAATATTTCATTTCAATCAAACAGTGTGTTCTGGGTACAATTGTTTTTAGGTGATCATAATCAAGATGTTTACAATGACATTTATCACAATAACATTAATAGTGTAGTAACAATAATATTTTGTTTGTCCATTTTAACAAATTTCCATTTTAACATTTATCCTTTTTATGTCCCTTTCTTTCTAACTTCTGTTTTTATTGTCTAGCCATCGATAAAATGAACCCCATGTCAAAGAGTATTTAGTTCCTTCTTTGTCCTTAATAATAAGCATTAGTCTATCAATTTCTGCACATTCTAGTATTTTCTTAATTATATTCTCTTCTGTTGGAATCTCATCATACTTCCATTGTTGAGCATATCCAATTCTAGCTGTGGTTAGTACATGTGAAATCAAGTACAGTATATAGTCCCTTTATTATATCTTTCTGGTAGAATGCCCAATAAGAATATTCCTGTTTTCCTGTCTATATGCTGCTTTATCATTTTTTTACAACCAGGTATATATTTTTGTTCAATATTTTGTAGTTGTGGACATGTCCACCACATATGGTAGTATGAACCAGTTGTTTTGATTACATTTACACCATTAAGCGGATCTATCCTTATACATTTTCACCAATCTTGTTGACACAAAGTGCCAACTGTAAAACATTTTATACATATTTTATTTTTTGCGGTTGACATCGTCAATTTAAGTCAATATTTTTATCCCAATTTCTGCCATTTGTCTAGTTCTATTGCATATCCAAATTTTTTAGCCCAAACAATCATTGTCTCCTTTGTCTGCTCATTTTCAAGTTTAATACGCAGTAAATAATATATTTTCTTTATCAATTTTTTATCCATTCAAGTTAGTATCTGGTCCAATTCTGTCAATTCTTTATTAAAAACATACATTTTAGCATCTTTTTCATATCAAGATGCATTTGTGGCCACCATGCAATATCCATCCCTTGACTACTAAGTTCCTGCTTGGTTTTATCTTTATATCTTACAATTTTTCCATATTAATAACATTTGGATGTATCAGTGCTTCCATTGAGGAAACCCAGCTGGTATTTTCAAATAGTATTGTTCTTTAATTTTAAGCCATACTGATAACAGTGCATTTCTAACATGTCTTTTAAAATAACTATGTATCTTATTCTTCCTGTACCATAGGAAGGCACGCCAACCTAGTTGAAGGTCATACCCCTTTAAAGAATAATAGTTTATGCCTCAAATTAAAGGCGAAATATTTATATGATCTGAAGAGAAATTAGAGTTTCTAATTCCAAATGCTGGTGCAAAATATTTGGACAAGGGATTATGACCCTAGGAGTTGTTTTGTTTTGTTATTTTAGGGAAATAGGATGCCTTCAAAATATTTGTATTGACTTTGGGATGGAAAGAAAGTTATTTAGGAGGGACAAAACAAATGGAAATTATCTAACTCTTTATCACCACCACAGTCCAACAAAGCAGTTCAATTGAAAGAAAATGTCAAAGCAAAGGAAATCATTTTTACCACTTTTAGATTTTTGTTTTCTTGTCAAAACGTTTTACTGGTCATCCTAACAACCATTCATTTAATAATGGTCTGGAGTTACAATGGATTTTTCAAAGATTATGCTGAGAGGTTCGGCTATGGCAGTGGATAGGTTTTTTTAGGAAGTAGGCTAATAATTTAATTTTATAATTTAAATATGTACATATTTAAACACACACATGATATTAGACTATAATAATTTCAAAAATCAGAAAATGGAATAGATTTCTACTTGCTTGTATAGTGTAATGCACAGAGACAGGTTGAATATTTATTGCAGCTTTTACTTGTTTGACAGATTTTCCAATATTTACAATGTACCTGTTACTGGATACTTTCAGACAGCTTGTAAATCAGCAATATTTTGGAGTTCTAGTTGTGTACTTGGTATCCAAGTCACAATAGGTGAAACAATTCTGTCAATTTGGAAACTGAGAGAATTGGATGAGACCTGTATGCCCTAACCTCTTCATTTATTTTGCTTGCTCTCCTCAAAGTTCTTATCCAAATGTATATCCAAACAATTGTTCTCATATTATTTGCTCCCTCAGCTTGTAATAGTAAGAACCAACACTGACAATTGTGCCAGTGATATTTGGCAATATAATTGGAAGTGATTACAACACCCATCCAAAGTCTTTAAGAACTACATGATGTCTTGGGATCTGGGACTGTCCACCCCAGCTTGAAACTGAAAACATTAAATTTGAATTAGTACAAGGTATATTTCACATTAAAAAGACATCTCCTCACAAATGGCTCTGAAATATTTTCATCAGTGATCCAAGTTATCAGTGAAGATGTGTTCCATGCACCTGTTCTGATGAATTGCTGAACCTCTGAGACAACTGGAAAATAGCCACACAAAGCTTGTCAGAATTTCTCAGTTGGCAGATGGAATAACCAAGAGACCAGGTGGCCCTTGACTACTGCACCTGCATGCATGTATCTCTACAGCATTAGGAACAGTAAAAGCAAAACGGCAAAGAGATTTTGACAGTTACAATTACCAGCATTAATACAAAAATGAAAGCACATATTTTATTATTGCTCAAGATTAATAATAATCAAGCAACTTACAGCATTATTTGCTGAATATGCCTTTTGCATCCAGATGAAGAAATGATGTGGAAGGAACCTAAATCTCCCCAATATTAGTACACAAATTAAACAAAAAATACCATTTGGCAATTAAAATATAAATATATCCATTGTACCAAAGTATTTTATGGTGTCAAGTATTTTAATTTCTCTCAAGAGCCTCAATTATAAAACTGAAGAAAGAGCCTGGATGGGGTGGGCAAAGTTTCTAAGGCCTTCAATTCATCACAGTATGGATGGTACATTAATAGGGATGGACTATTGCAGCAGTCACCAGCTGGTGGGACTCAGCAAAATTTTGGTGGGCCACAGCATGCTGAGGCAGGGAGGTGGGGCAATCCTGTAGTCTCCTGTGTCATGGCTGCTGCCTCCTGCCTCAGTGCATCGAGGAGGTCAAGCAGCAGTGGGAAGAGTGCAGACCTCCTGAGCCACAGGAAGCAGCTGCCCTTAGATGAAGATGTTGCGAGGGGGAGGCTCGACCCCCTCTTCCTCCTCACCAGAAGTGCTCAAACACACAGCAGGAAGGAGGTGGCTTGTTGGGGGCCAGAGGGGTGATGAGCACTTTGCACGTGAGCGCTTCTGGTGACAAGGAAGAGAAGCTTCTGGGGGGGCACAGGAGATCACACTCTTCCCTTGCAGGCCAGGAAATACCTGGGATGAGCTACGATGCCATGATCTCTCATGCCCCTGCCCTCAGGAGCTTCTTTTCCTCCTCGCCAGAAGCGCTCACACAGTCAGCGGGAAGGAGGCTTGTTGGGGGCCAGAGGGGTGGTGAGCACTTTGCGCATGAGCACTTCTGTTGAGGAGGAAGAGAAGCTTCTGGGGGGGAGTTGAGCCCCCCCTTGCAACATCTTCCCTTGAGGGTATCACTGGCAGCCACTCAACCTCCTTGATGCGCGAAGGGAAGAGGCAGGAGGTGACACCAGAGGATCCTTTCCCCTCACCTCCACCTCCTCGCAGGCCAGGCCTATGCGTCAACATCAATTTCCTTGTCCCTCTCGGCACTCTGCTGTGCTGCCCACCCCCCAGCCCCAGCCATCGCTGCCCAGGGAAAGCACAGGAAAAGCTAGCAGAAAGAGCTCAGATTGAGGAAGGCACAGGCAAGAGAAGACAAAAGTTGCCACCTTTGAAAAGCGCTGCTTTCTGTTGCCTGTGCCTTCCGATCTCTGCTCTTTCACCCCAGTGAGAGCTGTTTCTGATTGCTTTCTTTTCCTGGGGGGGGGGGGGCAGCAGAGACATCAGGGCTGCTCTCCCCCCTCAGCAAACCAGGCCTGGAGGAACGTGAAGAATTGCGGGCAAACGCGGGATAAAGATATGTTGGAAATGCCAATGCATATTTCCAGCATGCTCTCCTCTGTCCCGAACTAGGATCGAGTGGTGGGAAGGGAGCAGGGAGAAGGATAGGAGGGAAGGAGAAGCCTGGCTGGCTTTCATTTGGCATGGGGTGGGCAGGGGGGGGGAGACCAAATGCACAGACCAAAAGAGTACTGAGGAAGGAGGCTCCTAATAACCAGCTTGTTTGTGCAGGCGAGAGCTCAAACTTTTCTGGACTTGACATCCCCCGCTCTTTGGCCTCCACACAGGAAGGGATCCTTCTCTGCTTGGAAGCAGAGGAAGAAACCTGGAGCTTAGCCTCAGGGAGTCCTCTTCTTATGTGGAGGGTGAAGAGGATGGTGTTGCCTGGTTATTAGGAGCCCATCTTCATTGACACTTCCAGCCTGGCCCTCCTTCCCTCCCCTAACTCCAGGCATTCACACCTGGCAAAGGAGGGAGAGGTTTCCTCTGACTTGGAGGAGATATGAGATGGCTCTGCTTTTCTTCCATTTGAGGGGAAGCCAGTTCCTCCCATCCAGATCTTCCTAGCCTCCAGTCACCATGTGGCTTCTAAAATCTTCCCTCTTCCAGTAGCAACGTTTCGGCAGAATCTTCAAAAATTTTGAAGATTCTTTAAAATTCACACACACACACACACAAACACACACACACACACACACACATATATATAATTCATTTTTAATATTAAATTTATACTTAATACGAAAAATAAAAAAATTACATTAAAGATATTATCTTTTTTATAAAATTCATATTAGTGGTCCTTGGGATTTTAAGCCCATGTCACACTGAACCAATGGATGCAAAGAGGATGTAAAATGGAAAAAAAACCTTGCCATCCGTTGGTTAACGCAATTTATCCGTTCTGTACTCACTGCCTCCGTTTTGCTTCGTCTCTATCCGTCCAGCATCCGTTTATGGATGTTTCATCTGCTCCAAAAGTTTTGGGCTGCCTAAAACTTTTGCGCGGAAAATGTATCCAGTTTGTCCATTCTGCGTCCGCAACGCATCCGCTATGCATCCGTTACGCATCCGCTATATCCGCTAGGCGTCCGCTACGCATCCGCGCAACTCCATCTGCTCCAGCAGTAAACGGACACGGGGAGGAAGCGGAACGGATGCAGAACGGATGCAGAACGGATGCCTAGCATATGCAGCAAGGAAACAAAGTGTTTAAAATGGAAAAAACGTTCGCAGAGGGGATCTATCTCGGATATTAAGGATGTCTACAGGATGCCTAGAGGATGCCTAGCGGAAAACCTATACTGCCTATAAAAAGGGGGAGCAACTCGCCTGCATCGCACTTTCAGAACAGCAGCCCAGTGGTGCAGACCTCTGCAGCCTTCGTCTGTCTCTTCCTCTTCCACAGCATCCAGTCATGTCCACCGTGGATTGTAACAAAGTCCTTTTGGCAGCCACCATTGTCCTGCAACAGTGCGAAGCCATCTGCAGGCTCTGTGAACACTACTGCGAGAAGAAAAGGAGCCACCCAAAAAGAGTCTGGGTCCGAAGATGGTTCGCCAGTAGAGTGGAGGACGGACTGTACAACAAGCTGATGATGGACCTCAGGACCGAAGACACTCGGGTGTTCCAGAACTTCATGAGGATGCCTCCAGCCATGTTTGACAAAGTTGTGCAGCGCCTGACACCCAGGTTGACCAAGGCAAACACCAGCTTCCGGCCCAGCCTGGAACCTGGGCTCAAGGTGGCACTCACTCTGCGCCACCTGGCCTCAGGGACCTCCAACAGGAGCATGCAGTACGGCTGGAGGGTGCCATCCAACACCATCAGCATTGTGGTCAGAGAAGTGGTGCAGGCCATCATCAAAGAATACAAGGAGGAGCTCCTCCAGTACCCCTCCACTGAAGAAGGCTGGAAGAAAGTTGCAGAGCAGTGGTATCAGAAGTGGAACTTACCACACACTGTTGGAGCCATAGATGGCAAGCACGTGGCCTGCAAATCTCCAGCCAAGTCGGGGTCCACTTATTTCAACTCCAAGGGCTTCTTCAGCATCATCCTCTTCGCCATGGTCAATTCTGACTACAAGTTCATGTACATCGATGCTTCAGGCAACGGTTCCTCTTCAGATGCCCAGGTATACAACGCCAGTCACCTCAAGGAGGAGCTGGAAGGCAACCTCATCGTGGGCTTCCCAGATCCAGAACCCTTGCCCAACAACACACAAGATGTGCCCTACTTCATCGTGGGGGATGACGCCTTCTCCCTCACAACCTACCTCATGAAGCCCTACACTTCCAGACTCCTCACCTGTGAAGAGAGGATCTTCAACTACAGACTGTCCAGGGCAAGGCGGGTGGTGGAGAACGCCTTTGGCATCCTGGCCAACAGGTTCCAGGTACTTCTCACCACCATGCAGCATTGCCCAGAGACCGTGAGGAGGATCATGGAAGCTTGCTGCATCCTGCACAATCTCATGCGCACCCGCGACCCAGTCTTGCAGAACAGGCTCGTGGACCTCCAACAAGCCAATGGGGTCATGGAGCCTGGTGAATGGAGGCAAGGGCGAAATCTGATCGACACTGAGGATGTGCAAGGCCCCAACAGAGCCTCAAATGAAGCGAAGAAGCAGCGCAACCTCCTGAGACAGAGGTGCAACTCCCCAGCTGGAGCAGTGGAGTGGCAAGACAGGATGGTAGATGCTTAATGGATGCTTCCTTCAGCCTGTCTCATCACACAGATCAGATTGGGCCATGTATGTTTGGTTGGCCTACAGTGAACAGGGCGTTTAATAAAGAGTTGTGTTTTTGTTGACATGTCTGGATAATTATTACATTATTATTGATAATAAAGGGCCGTAGGTGTGGCACCTGGGAGGGTGAACCATACAGTCCCACTATGCTTGCAGTGGAGGTTTATCTATCCCACAGCTATTACCCATCCCACAGGTGTCCTAACCCATCCCAGAGCTATCCTTACCCATCCCACAAGCATGCAAAGGCTTAAACCATTTCTAACAGTTTCCACCAAGACTTTATTAAAAAAAAGAAACGAAGCAAGTGTATGAATCAAAAATATACTTTATTAACAAGAAGCTATAAAACAAAAATGAGTCTCTGGCACTCCTCTTGGTCGCTCAGTCTCAGGGGTGAAGGGTCCAGGTGCTGTGGAGGTGGCTGGTGCTGGAGTGCTTGTCATCAGCTCCTCCAGAAGCAGAAGCAGCAGAAGCCCCAGCCCCAGAAGAGCGAGCCCGTGCTGCAGAAGCCCCAGCAGAACCAGAGTGAGGGCCAGGGGGCGGGATGGTAGCCCTGTCCCTCTTGCCAGGGCTGGAAGCAGATGGCTGAGGCTTGCTGTGCTTCCGCATGGTTGTGGGTTTGCTGGCTGGCAGGGAGGCTGGCAGGAACCAAGGCTGGCAGGAAGGCTGGCTGGGAGGCTGGCACCAAGGCAGGCAGGAAGGCTGGCAGAGAGGCTGGCACCAAGGCTGGCAGGCAGGCTGGCAGGCAGGCATGAACCAAGGCAGGCAGGAAGGCTGGCAGGGAGGCTGGCACCAAGGCTGGCAGGAAGGCTGGCAGGCAGACATGAACCAAGGCTGTCAGGAAGGCTGGCAGTCAGACATGAACCAAGGCTGGCAGGGAGGCAGGCAGCAAGGCTGGCAGGCAGACTGGCTGGCACCAAGGCTGG